>CAUOFW020010313.1:120000-267954 GCA_963454935.2 Ilex paraguariensis | reverse complement strand
GTCCGACGCCGATTCAACGCCTCCCTCCTCTTCCTCACACCCACACCAAAACCGCAAACCCAAGTATTTCTCCCTCTTCTCTGTTTCTCTCTCTCTCTCACACACACAGACCCCCTCAATCTCTCTCCCCCTTCTGAGCAACCCCTCACCCCTATCCTGTCTGCAAAACCAACCCACCAACCCCCACCAAAAAACCCACCCACGCACTAAGAGAAACACACACACACACACACACACACATAGCAGAACACTCCTATTTATAGGTAGTGTGGTTGTTTCGCAAGTGGTGAGATTAAACCATTGACAAAATTGAAGGGTTGGAAGTTCAGAAGAAACCTTTCCATGGTGATTTGCAGCAAAGATGTACTGATTCAACATTGAATTGGTGCAGTGAATCAGAAGGTGGGTAGCTTTTGGTCGAGTCTGAGAATGAGTTTGGTGAGCCTCGACGAAGAGAAGGTCGGTGATTAATTCCCGCTAGTAAGGTTTTGAGCGTGGAGAAGACGATATCGAATGGAATTGAAGAATCAGATACTCGAATTTTCTTCATCTTTGCTTCTTTTGTTCATGTTCATCAAAGGGTATTTATCTTCAACGGTAGCCCAATGACGACATAAACCCAGACGACTTGGGCCAGATGTATTTATTCTCTTTAATTTTTTAGTCTTAACATATATGGTCTACTTTTGATCGATTGTACCGAAGAATAGAGAAATCAAAGTGCCAAAAAATTAGTTCAAACACCCGGACTATAATACCAGGAAAAAAAATACCATATTTAGGGTTTGTATTGCATTCAGAAAATAAAGAAACTCTGTGTAAATATTGATTTGCACATGGGATTTATAGGTGACTCTCTCTCTCTCTGGCTGCTGTATCTCTGCTGCTCATTTCTCACTCTGCTGCTCATTCTATGCGGACAGCATTCCAGGTACCTCACAACTCTCTTATTCTCTCCCAATCTGTCTTTAATATGATTTATGATTTATGATTGTTGGCTGTGTTTTAATTTGAGTTTTTGTTTATAATTCGTTAGTTTGTGTAATTTGTCTCAGTTAATGATTGAGTAAAATATAATTTCGTTTGGTTTTGTTTGGTGATTAAGTAAAACTAATTTGATTTTGTTCATTATCTTATGTCTGGGTTTTGCATTCAAAGTAATCAATCTTCTGTGTTTGTGGATTAGTTTTCCATGGGAGCTGTAAAAATTTAAAAGTTGATTACTAGCTTTTTAGGTATAGTGATAAAACATATAAATTGTGTATACAAGCTGGAAATTTCTAGATTCTTATTTTGAGGGAAAACTATCTTTTTTTTTATAGAGCCTATAAACTTATTTAGTTTCTTTAATGTATTTTTATATCCCGTGAATAATTAGTGTCAAATCACTTTGAATGTGATCTATTTTGTTTGAACTCTATAAAAGTTTATGGGTTTAAGAAACTTTCTCAAGCCCATAAGTTTTTTTTTTCCTTTTTTTCTTTGGGCGTCGAGTTAATAAATTTTTTTCCTTAATACGCGTCCAAGTTTAGTGCTCGATTGTTTTTGAATTGCACCGTCACTTATAATTCTTGTATATTCTCCAGAAGCCTAAAAGAAGAGACATCAAAAGATAAGAGAAAAAGTTAAGTAGCAAGAAAGGTAATGCTCATTTGCAATAAAATCTGAAAATTAGGGCACAAATATGGCCACGAAAAGTTGACAATACACCATAGGCTATGTTTTTTTTATATTTTTTGACAATTTGATGGATCCGACTTTTACTAAATTAATAAATAATTTTACTCTCACAGAATCATATCACCATGGTACACACTTGAGTGACTAATTAAAGGAACAGGACAAACTAATTTGCTTAACAATACCTGTTGCTAAGACATTAAGAACATTAAAGCCATACAGGTTTTTCAAGATGATAGAAACTCGAATTAAAAAGTATACATATTGCTCCACCAATCGTTTCTAAATTCGATGCAATATCCCACACAACAAATGAAATTTATGTGCTTCATAGTACATAAGTGGATTAACTATTTATTCTCTTATAATATCGCTGATTCATGATGACTAAAGGAAAGAATGTCCATGCGCCAATATAATGTATCAATTGATCAGAGACTATATAAGTAAGAAGGAGAACAAGTATGTTGTTTTAGGTATGAGTGAAGAAGGAAAGGCTATTCTCTTACTAATTACTTACCCTGGTGACGAAGATAAAAGTGGACTCAGCCTTGCAAACACTGCAATGACGATAATTGCCGATGAGTCGAAGGTGAACCACGCAGAAGGAGCAGACGTTGCGGTGGCCACATGTGGCGGTTGGTTTATAATGGTTTCACGGGGGTCGCAATCGTAGGTTTGGCTCCTGTTATTACCAATCCTAACGTAACTATTATTAGGATTGATTCAAATAATAAATTTGGTCTACATGTTATTTACACTTTATTTATTAACTTAATATTTTATTTTATTTTATTTTTTAGCTGTCATTTGGCCTGTTAGACACTCAAAGGGCCATGCCCTCTGCCAAATCTGCCAAATCCATCTCTCTCTGTCTCCAGTCATGTTCTCTCTCTGTCTCACCTCTTTTTGTTCATCTCACGCACACAACACACATAGATCTCACATCTCACATCTAATTTCAATCCTTTTTTTTTTTTGTAAATCTTAGAATGTCACAGTCACGATTCTCATGAAGCAAGATTTTCATTAAGGGCACTTCAAGTATTTTCAGAGTGAGGTATGTTTTACCTATAATTTGCTTTAGTGAAAATATTTGCCTTTCAACCTGAAATTGGGGGTAGCTCTTCCTATAGCTTTCTTATTAACTGTTTGATTTTCTTGGTATCACTATTTTTGGTTTTTAGTTTTCCTTTTGTTCATGAGGTTGCAATGATGAAACATGTACGACATCCAATTATTTGTCTTTCTGGATTTAGGACCTCTTGTTTATCATATTTTTTTAGTTAGAGTGCAAGTGCATTTCTCATGTTTACTGCCCCTCTCATCTATTGCACTCTCTCATATCTCCGTTCTCTCTATTGTCCTTCTATCTTCTTTTATTCTTGCCTATTTCGCATCTCCCTCTCTTGCACCTCCTTCGATTTTTATGTTCTTAGCTTTCAAATATTTTCTATGTGCCATAGCATTGTGTTTGTGTTTGGAGAATTGCAAGTGCATTCAGTTTATATTTATGTAATTGAGTTGTCTCTATCTCTTCATTAAAATTTGTTTTCATGAGAATCTTTATATAGGTAATGCTTTGTTGAGCATGTAGTTTAGGCATTCAATGATTTGGTTGAGCCTAATGTGTGCCCATATTCAGTTTTTGATTTTTTTTGTGTTCATGATCAATGTTGGATTTTTTTGTTTGAAATTTTTTTGTTATTCAATGCTTTGGTACATATATGTTCAATGCTTCTGATACATATCTTCTCTCTCTAAAAGTAATCAGTTACTATTCAGCTATACTAGGGATGGAGAATGGTGCTTCTGATGTGCTTTTGATATGGTTACTCTTTGATATGGTTACTTTTTATTTCAAACTGCTATCTTTGATATGGTTACTCTAAAAGCAATCAATTACATATGGTTACTCTTTGATATAGCAATCAGCTACATATGCTGCATTTAGATTTGTTCTTAATTGTGATTTTAAAAATCTAAGGGTTGATTAGTAGCCTTTTAGACTTTAAATTGTGCATACTAGTCGAAATTTTTATGGGATTCTATTTTTAGAGGAATCATGGAGCAATTGTTACAGAATTTATGGGGCAATTGTGCATACTGACATTGAATATAGTTTCGCTTATATTTTATAGTATTTTAAATGCTCTTCAAGTACTTTTCTTTATTGTGTTGTTTTTGTTATGTTGATTACTACATTGCTTTTGCATGGCGAGCTCATTTTTTTGATACTTAGTTGTTAGTTTAGTTTGTTGCTTAAGGTTTAGTTTTTTTATACAAACGTTTATTCATCGCATTGACTTTTATTGGTATAGAAGCATAGTTCATGACTGAATACAAATATAAATTGCTTGCTGTGAATTATGTAGATTATGAACTTTTTCTTTGAACTGAAATTACGACTTATTTGGTTGAAATTGGGAATGATTTAATATCAATTGAAATTTTTTTGCTTCAACTTAGATGATAACTTTAAAATTGGGAATGATTTATATCAATTGCATTTGAGATTATTGCGACTTCAACTTAGATTACGACTTTAAAATTACGACTTCAACTTAGATTACGACTTATTTTTTTTGCTTCAACTTTTCTTTATTGTGTTGGGTTGACAATAAAGAGATATTGCAAGTTTCTTCCATCGCATAGAGTTGCCACAAGTTTTATTCCTCCTGTCTATATATATGGATGGATGGATAGATGGGGTGTGTTGGATTGACAATAAAGACATATCGTTAATTTCTTATATCGAGTTATGCTTATTCAATTTGTTGTCTTATTGCTATTCCTTTGCCTTGGTTTGTGTGAAATTTAGAATTTAAAACTTATGTTAGTTGGTGTTGTCGTATACCAAGAATGGATTCTATGAAGCTACCTTGCTACGGAGGTTGTGCTTTTTTATTTTGTTGTGTTTGACCTTTTATGTTGGTCATTTGATTTCATGCTTAAATGATGATCTACAGGGTACTAATATGCCTATTTGTTTAGTTCTCATAACTGTCCATGGTTTGCTGCTATATACTTAGTGAACAAATATGTCAGGCAGTTAACTTGTTTTCTGGGTTTGTTTGGTTTGTAATCTATGCAGCCCCAACAGCACTCAAGCGGTATCTACTTTGCAAAGGAGCCTCCGTTATTCGTCTCAAACAGTCACTGCTACTTCATGAGGAAGAACTACCAATTTTGGTAGTTTCACTACTCAATTGCATAGGCTTTTTACTACATTGAATTGAATTCGGGGCATTTCTACTCCAATTGATTTTTGGATTTTTGCACTGAAAAAAATACTAAAATATTGCGGAATTTAAGGGAAGGAACAGAGCATTCATGTTATGTGATTGAGTTTTAACTAACAGTGAGAATAGAGCAGGAATTGAGTCTCTATAAATCCAGATTGGTTGGATTCCATGCCATTTGGTCTTCAATTCGTAATAAATGAATATTAACGAACACACAATTTGGCATCTTTAGATATGTGTTAATGGGAAATATGTTAAATCCCTTAGAATGAAATTTCGAACATTTCAACAATTGTATAATCAAATGATGCTGAATTTGATTTTATGCTTAGAAGGATATTATGAGATGACTTTATTGATTTAAAGTGAATAAATGTTCTTCAAAATCTCGCCAACCTAATATTTGTTGGTGATTCATTAAAAAATAGTTGGTTTTTGTTTGATAGTTGGGAAAGAGATTGTGGGTTTATTGGGTCATATTTGGTTCCAAAGTCTTGCTGAATGAGATGGTTTTCCACTAACCAAGATCACTCGCATTTCTCATCTCATATTCTAGGAAACATACTTGCTTATTTCTCTAAAATGTGTTTGTGGCACTTGCGACAAAATTTGGGACAGTGATATAATTATCAATTTTATGTTGAATCCAACTAACGATAAAAGTAAGGGATCTTATGTTTCGTATTTACAATTGTTTTATGTTGCCTCATATATTTCGATAATTGATTATATTTCAAATATTTTCAGGTATACATGGAAAGATATGAAGATGAAACTGAAAGTGTTTCTCTATTTGTGCATGTGTATATTTTTTGTGTTTTATTTTTTGTACAGTTAACTAATTATACATGGTTATGATAATTTTGTTTTGGTGGTTTGGATAAACATAGTTATGATGATTGCGGTGATATGTATAATTGTAAGTTTTACAGACAGGCTTAAATTTTTTTGGGCTTATATTTTTAAAGAAAATTCTGTCCAAATTTCTTGAAATTAGTAGGGACTAGTTTGATGTTTTGGTGGTTGGATATATGTTGATGATTGGGTTTGTATTGATTATTGTGGTGGTATAGTGAATTATGATGATTGTTATGTATGATGATTGTGGTGATATGTATAATTGTAAATTTTATAGACGTGTTTAGATTTTTTTGGGCTTATATTTTTAGAGAAAATTCTGCCCAAATTTCTTGAAATTAGTAAGAACTAGCTTGATGTTTTGGTGGTTGGATATGTGTTAATGATTGAGTGTGTATTGATTATTGTGGTGGTATAGTGAATTATGATGATTGTTATGTATGATTGTAAGTTTTGTAAATAGGTGTAGATTTTTATGGGTTCCTATTTTTAGAAAAAATTATGCTGAAATTTCTGAATATTAGTATGGATTACTTTGATTTCAAATTGACAGGTTGTTTTAGGTTGCAAAGAATCTTTAGGTAATCTAGGATTCTTCGAGTTTTATATTACATGAGACTATTTTGATTTCGTTACGCCATGCCTTCAAGCACGGATAGTTAGTAGTGAATAAAAAAGGTAGGACGAGTTTGAATAGTGTCAAACATGAATAAATTGAAGTTGGCCCGATAAACATGAATAATTTGAAGCTAAAAAAACATGAATAAACACGTTTAATTGGTATTATATAAATAAAAAAACTGATTTTTGTCACTTTTATCACATGTTGACATGAATTTTTATAAATTTGGATGTTTTTTAACATTTTTTTTTTTGCTTTCGTATGGACTTAAATAGTTTTTTTGGCCAATAAAAAAAATTTGATGGGTGAGTTTAGTTGAGAAATAATGGGGATCTTAATACTAGATTTTTACAAGGCAACCTAAAAACGACACGAAAAAAAATAGTTCAAGTTAGGGACTGATTGACATTATCACTTATGCTTAAAATTGAAAACTTTGTTTTATGAATTAAATTTGCTTGATAACTTAAAACTTATATCAATTAATATTTTAAACGCTTCTTTAAAATAGGCTAAAATTTTAAGTAACAAGTCACTTGTTTATTACTTAATGCTGAAAATATGTAAAAATTTTATAAATTCCTCATAATGAGTAAAAATACCTTCAATGTATTTTATACTTTTAACTTTTTAATACCCATCATTCACAATCGTCACCAATGTGTCATCGCTGCCACCACTATTATTATGTCGTCGTCTCCACCATCACCATTGTCGATGTCATTACCACCACTATTGTGCCGTTGCTACCACCATCACCACCACCACCATTATCACCACTACACCACTAGTGTATTGCCACTATCATTGTTGTGTTGCCGTCATGATCACCATTGTGTCATTATCACTGCCGTCACCACAAATGGTGGTGGTAAAAATAAGATAGTTATGATGATATGGTTAAAAATTAAAATTAAAATAATGATAATTTTTAGAGTTCAACTCCTTATATTTTTTAAACAGTTTGATTCAATTCAATACTTAAATTCCAGTTGATGTCAAATACTTTGCGAATTAAAAAATTTAGCATTTAGTAACTAAAATTCATCATTCAATTTTCAGTATTTAATTTTTAATTTTACCAAACACTATCTTAATATTAAAATATCTAACAAAATTAATTAAATGAGTTGAACTAATATGAAATAATATTGGATAAAAATATAAAATAACAGGACTCAATCAAGACCAACACAATTCAATTGCCATTCTTATATAAACCTCTCGTTTATTAATCACCACAATTTGGCATCATATTGAGCCCTTTTAGTTTTCACTGGGATTGGCAGAGATAATTAAGACAATACTGGCTCCACATCTTCAGCCTCATCACTTCAATTCCCTCCTATAATATTGGTCAACCCCACAGCATGGAGAAAATATTGAAAGTAACCGTAGGTGATGTCATCAATTAATTATGAATAAATATTTTGTACTAATAAATTTTATAACCTAAAGGGTAGTTCAAATTTGAATCTTGGCAATGACCAGACAATGAGAAATTTATTCCGACATAGATGACTTATTTTTAATTGAGTCAGAAAGAATATTAGTCGAAGTATGCATAATCTAGTATGGATACCCTTGACTGTTGCCACAAAAAAAAAAAAGAGAAGTAAATTTTGTAACGCACGGCCATACACCTGAATGATAAACAAACAAATAGAGTAAATTCTATCAAATTATATATCCATAAATAACTTTTGCATTTGATAACTAACATTTGAGATTAGTTGGGTTAATTTGCCGTGCTTATTCTTTAGAGAAATGTTATAAGGATTAGTGTTATTAGAACTGGACCGGACCGGTTCAACCATGACCCAGGGTTTTAACCGGTTCGATTCTCTAGTTAGACTGCATAAGGAATCAAACCGCTGAAAAACTGTCAAATCAGCTGATTTTGACAAAAAACCAGTGAACCAGGTTATTTCTAAAATCGGCCAGTTTATGCCACTGCGTCTTTTTTTTCTCTGGCACCTATTCTCCAACACACACACATCAAATTGATATCAAGCAAGTAAATTATGCTTTAAATAATGTGATTGTGATTTTTATTTTTGATCATTCTAATTTTTATTTTGATTGTGGATTTTATTGTTATTGTGAATTTTTAGTTAAATTATTATGTTTTATAACTTTTTTTTATTTTTTTATTATACGACCGGTTCGACAAGGTAACTCAAAAGTTAAGCTAGTGAACTATTGACCGGTCCCTCTGTCGGTTCGATGTCTTGTTTGGTTTTGATAACATTGATAGAGACCTTATTTGAGAATTTAATTTGGGGACTGAATGATGTGGTTTTAATGCAACAATTAGATTAGTTGTGAGTTCCAATGTTAGACGAAACCCACAACCAATTTAATGGTTTTACATCATTAGTTTCTTAAATTAGGTCCAAAAAGGATTTTTCTATTTCTTATTATTAACCAACTAGTAATTGTCCATGCCTAAATGCACGTTGTAGCGAAAAATTAAATTAAAACTCAAAAAATACTACATTATTTAAAAACTCTTTGTAACCTAAAATAACCTGTCAATTTAAAATTAAGGTAGTTTATACTATTTATCTAGAAATTTTGACAAAATTTTCTCTGAAAATAGAAACCCAAAAAATCTAAACATGTATACAGAACTTACAATGATACATAACAATTATCATAATATATCATACCACCACAATCATCAATACATATCCAACAAACAAAACATCAAGCTAGTCCCTTCAATTTTTCAAAACTTTTGGCGTAATTTTCTGTAAAAATAGAAGCTCATAAAAATTTAAACCAATCTAAAAATCTTACAATCATACATAACAATCATCATCATTCACCATATCACCACAATAATCAATATATATCCACTCATCAACACATATCCAACCACCAAAACATCAAGCTAGTCCCTACTAATTTCAAGAAATTTCGACAAAATTTTCTCTAAAAATGGAAGTTTGGAAAAATCTAAACATGTCTACAAAATTTTACAATCATACCTAACAATCATCATAATACACCATATCACCACAGTCATCAATACATACCCAACCACCAAAACAATCATCATTTCATACCCAAAATCATCATAACCAGGTATAATTAGTTGATTGTACAAAAGACGAAACACAAAAAATGCACACATACACAAATAGAGAAACAACTTTATCTTTTTTATAGCTTACGCCAAGTATCCTTTCATGTATACTTGAAAATGTTTGAAATATAAAAATTATCAAAATATATGAGGCAAAATAAAAAAATTATAAATCCGAATCATAAGACCAATTATTTTTCTTGTTAGCTGGATTCAACATAGTTATTGTCATCAATTCCATTACCCTAAATTATCTAAAAAATTAATGAGCACACACATTTGTATGTAGTGAGGGGAGGGAGAATTTTGATTTATATAGGTAAGAATCCAAAGAGATTGTAAGAAATTATCAATTTATTTAGGAAAAGAAATAGAGGAACGTAGAGAAACGTCTGACATCAAATAATCGAGCTCTTATCGAATTGGGCGTGATGTAGGAGAGAAAGAGCACATAGTACTTCTCTGTAGCATTTCAACAAACGGTTTAATTGCCTAATAATTTTAATCATAAATCTTTATTGGTGGCAGTGTAGTGGTGTGTGAGTTTGATGTGCTAGTGTTTGATTGGTTGCAATTGCATGTGTGTGTTTTTGCATGTATTGTGTGTTGTGTGTTTGCATGAGAAGTAGAGAAAGGTAAAGAAAGGGAGTAAGAGAAGCTTTCACACTTAGTCAATAGTTTGATTAGTAGTGAGTTAGTTGTCGTCAGAGGTGGACATGTCGGTACTAGATTGTAGATCGTTTGAGTTTTCTTCGAGATAATGTCATCTTTCAATAACTCTCCTAAATGTCATCTTCATCACTCTAAACCCTTCTCTTCACCACTATCCTTAATGTCCTCGTATCAATACGAACGCACTTTGCCCAATGTGGGAATGCACAACCACCTAAATTATTCACATAAACAATAAAATTAACACAACATATATTTGTAAGAATAGTAAAGTTATTTTGATGTAGTGACATAAGAGTAAATTTACTTGATTACGAGGTCCACTATATATACTCTATCGTTCTCTTTGACAAATTCACTCCAATCCTATAAAAATTAAACCTCATTGTAAAATAAAAAGTTGAAATGTTGAAAAGAGTACATAATTCAGTAGAAATAAACTTATTTAAATTATATCATTTACTTGTTGTAAGAATCTTCTAACATAACTTCTGGGTAAAAAATATTTGTGGTGCAATTCGACATATCTTCCAAAAGGAGGACACTAATACAAAACGAAGATGTGCATCTGGATAGTGTCACATAAAGGTGTCTATGACTAAAAACAGGTGAAAGCAAATCATTCTGAATGAACTTGACAGATTGTTCTTGGGCTTATTGATTGTCATAACGTAAAAGGAAACTGATGTCTTGTCATTCGAAAAGGCAAGTCCAAAGATGTTGGTGTCAATGATATTCTCGGAATGAAGACTAAATTGTCAATTTTATCTCCATTTAATATTTGAGCTTCGATTACCCTTGAGACACATCTAACAACCATTAATCGCATGTCATTATAAAGTTCATCTTTCGGTGCAATATTTCGCAACAATATTATTGGACATCCAACTTTTAACTCCAATTTAAACGGTGCAACCCTGAAGGATTCAGCGAGTTTAAATACTCATTAGGATATCGATTCCTAATGATACAGTTAAGCTCATCACCTTCAGACATTTTATCTACAACTAAAAAAATAATTGTCTCTCCCTTAGTAATATTCAGTGCTGCAGCATTTATATCACTGACGTCGTCATTGCGAGCAGATAAAATTGTGCGTTTAGTGAGAAAGGTTGGAGTCATTATACCAACCACATCCAATCGTAGATAAATTCTAAATATCAATTCATTTAGACTGTGACATTGGTTTATTATAGATGAAAGTTGCACAATTTCTTGTAGATTGATTCCAATCTAAAAAGTGAAAGTATAATCAGTCACAAAGTAAAATATTAATTCAAAGCATCATGTTATAAAACTTAATTCAAGGTGGAATAGAATATTACCTCTATCAAAAATTTAGCAAAATTAGTATTTCGAACGTTTGTGCGAGTTAATCGCATGTTTAAATCCTGAGTCAAAACACGTATATCTTTCCATAGTAAAGACCATCTCAATGATGCACCCACATAATGGTCTCAAACGCCTTTAGGAATAACATGCAAGATTTGTCGAAAGTCTCTACCTAGAATACCAGTGATACCCCCAAAAGGTATTTTATCATCTCTAATATCTTGAAGTGTGCGGTCGATTACCTCAACACAATATCGATGCTGCACAAGAACTACATTTCATATTATCAGCTTTTTTTTTATAAACAATTTAACATGCGTTGATTTTTTAGTGAACCTACATATTGAATTCTTTAGGGTTTCCAAAGGAATACAAAATGTAAAATGTGCAATGCACCCCTTACCAATAACAATGATGCAATATCAGATGAAGCCACAGTAACAACAACATGTCTATAGCTACGCAATTTGGTTGCAATGGTATTGTACAAAAACGTTTTCCCTATCTTAGCACCTCTACTCAAAAAGAAAGTAGTTGTTATGCTTTCATACATTGACGATGTGATTGCAATATCAGCAACAAGTTGTGAATCATTAACGCCTTCAACATTAATTTGTGTATCAGTCTATTGTGCTTCATTCTGAAGTTATTGGTGATCAAACAATAATCTGTTTCCAACTATTGCATTCAAATTTTCAATTAGTTGTGGCATGGATGGAAAGGCAACTAAATTCTTCCCTTACTCATGGAGCAATTGATTCATCAAATATAAACCATAATCTTCAATTTTGCTCATTAGTTAGATTCAAAATACCAAACATAGTACAAATCTCGTGTGCTAAATCATCACATATATGTACTGAAATTTGCATCCACAATGCAAATAGATGCAATGGACAACATTCTGTTAAAATAATAGCTAATAGTCTCCTTAATTGATATTCCGTTCTCATAATTGCAACCTCTTGAAGACATTGTATTCATTCCTCATCATCTTCAAAAAGTCCTCTTGCAACACATGCTGACTTGAATGTATCATGTATAACATTATTTATCGTGTGTAGTCAGTCAAATGAAGTAGGTCCTCTGACAACAATTAGAAGCAAACGCAAATAAAATCGCTCACTTGAATTAGGGCTGGCAAAATACATTCTATCAATTGCATAACCTTTTAGTCTTGGGGTCCATTTATTGATGGACTTGTTCCAAACAAAATTTTTTGGAAATTCCTGATATGTAATGCACGTGCAAATTCATTTGCAACGCAACAATCAAAAAAACTAGTTACAGTTTTTTTTTTTGATGTGCATCTTTAGAAATGATTGTATTAAAAGATTCAGCAGAGTTAAAGATTACACAATACATCACAGGCAAATGAAGGGTCAATCTTACAATCGACGAAATCTCTTCATGTAAAGGATTACCAAACAATGGTCAAATAGCTTCTAAAGGTCCAAAATACCTAGCATCAAGATATTTAGGATCTCATTAACTCCTCAAGTATCATTGTTGTGCGATTATATCTTTTATAAATATACTTGTGAATGTATTTTACACATCTGATTCCCCAACAAACTTCAACTTTGATATAACAGTTGAACATTCTTGATAAATACGGATTATGTGGTACAACGTCTCTATTATCAATTTCTTGCCCCCTCATGATATACTTCTCACGATGTACTTTTGACCAGTATTACGACGACGATAGACAGAATATCCATCACAGTTCATACTTGTTGATTCCATAAATGCTCAAGGGTATCTTGGTACACATTCCATTTTCCATACATGCTGCTTGTGAATTTCGAGCATCACATGGTCCGTGTACCATGCAACCTATGATGGTTTCAAAAAGCAATGAGTCAATTTGATAATCTAGAAATTCAGCACATACTACTTTGTCTACTTTAGCACATGTTTGAATTTTATTTGAACCATGAAGGAATAAAAGTGCATGCATGTGCGGTAACCCATTTTTTTTGGAATTCAATTGTAAAAGTATGCGTCATTTTCTACCAAAGATTTTGTTTGTTTCTATATCCTTCATCAAAAAATTTTGCTTCAACTCAAAAACACGAGCCACTAAATTAATTTGGTAATAGTGATTTAGTAATTTAGGGCTAGTTGGGATTTGCAGTCATAGTTAGAAAAATATATGAGTGTTGGTTATACCGAGTGATGACCATTGAATTGTGAAAATTTTCAAACATATGTCATGCACTACTAATTAATGAAGATAGCAAAACCATTTATTGACCAACTTGTTCAGGACCAAGCTCATCTGCACAAACATCTATAAGACCTTGGTAAAATCCTATACGTAGTTTCGATTGATTCAACTTATGGTATGTTAACCGATTTTATTCAGTAGTAGCCCAAGCATCTACTACAAATTCCTGAAATAGTTTTTAAGTTCTCAAAATTGTTGAATACACAGTGTCACATTGGAACATACGATAACTATAAAATTGCAATTGTGTTAGTCGAGTAAATGAAGGTCCAGCTTGGGAAACGTTCCATTGTTTTAAATCTGAATTTCATCCTAACTCACCATAAGGGAACAATACCATGAAATACAATGATAAATAGGTTAGATAACACTCATTAATTTGCATCAACTCATTGTCTCCTGTCAAATATAACACAATATCTCTCATTCCACTTGATTCAATTCCATTTTTCGGTAATATTACCCCAATCTCTTCGGTTGTTGAGAGATTATATCGCCGCTGGTTTGTTATAGAACTGTAGTGAAGATAAGTAGGCAAATTTTGTCCTGTCAATTTCAATTCACTTAAAATTGTGTGAGTCTGTCGAAATTTCATGGGAAATGAATTTACTTGAAATAAACAATCTTGTATAGTTTTCAAAATATCTCTTCTCAAGCTAGGGTTTTTGTTGTTGTGAACATCTAAAGCCGAATTAGAATCATAAATGTACAATTGGGAGTAAATTGGTTCATGCCCTAGTTGTGGCGTAAGTGATCTTATTCAATGACGTAATTCTCCATAGATGGTGAATGTTCTAGACTCCCTCCCAACAATTAATCTGTCATTCAAAGTAGCACCAAGACTCATAAATGAATTAGTTACATTATACTCTCGTGTTATAAATTATGAAAGTATTATTGTCATGTAGTATCACGATGACGATGTGTGACTGGGTTACACTCAGTGTGTACTCCAATTTCAAGATTAGCTTAAAATTTCTTCATCAATTCAAAGGTACGCAAAATAAGCCCATCAAGATAGACTAGGATTTAACAACACACCACCCCAATGCATAATCAAAGAGAAAAACAAAATTGACAATTTCACACATCTAAAGAATGTTTAGAGCCAATGGGTGAGCCACAATTGAGAAGCTTATAACATCCATATATACAACCTGATATATTTAATAAATTGTGCTACACTGACACTCAATACCACCACAACCCATTTCAAATTGGTCGGATTCTAACCAATTCCAAATTATTGTCATAACATTTGACATAATTTATTAAATTCATCAAATTAGGGTCAACTACAACCTAACAAAAAAAAACCCAAATAGACTTGATTGATTAGAATACGAACAACATGACTCAATTGTCAAGAGTTCATATACGCCCATATATAGTTATATTTTTTCAATGTGGGATTGTAACAAAGAGTAAGATATATTTTCATATTTTTCTAACAAGTTTAGTGTCGTGCATTGATGTTGGGATCCTCCAATTCCTAGACTGCTACTACCTATAAAGAGGATCATTCTAATCTGATCCCGACCCCATATACCAAAAAAAAATCATCATTTATATGTCACGTGTTGTTATACCATGAATTTTACATCTTTTAGAGAATTGTGAAAATCTACGATTGAGCCCAACTGTATAAATGACCATAAGGATGACCATCCACATGGTGACCCGGCCCATTCCAAAACTAAATATATCTTAGACTCCCCATCACAAAACTAAACATACCAATAGCAATTGTATCTTAGCCCATATGGAAATGGTTAATATTCAATCGATACATGGGCACCACGATAATATTGTGGTTGTTAATATGATAAGCAAGGTCTGTTGATACAAGGAGTGTTGCACCAAAGATAATGACATAGCAATTGCTTATTCTTTTTTTTTTGTTTTTTGTCAAAAAAAAGAGAGGGGCGACCAATACATAGTAACCCTCCTGGACATGACCATGAGAGTCCCTTCACTATAGAATGTCCGGTTTGAACTGTTGTTACTAACCCGGCATAACAGTCCGTCACCATAACATCTACAAAGACAAATAGCAAATCGTGTTGCTCCCATAAATCAAATTATGCTTGATAACTATATGGGAGTTAAGAATGATCATAAATGGATATAACTTACCACTAAACTACACTTATGAATTGCATGAATAACCAAAATTGTCAATTTTTCTGCGACGCTGATTTAAAGGAAAAATATAACAATCATGGTCCTTAAAAAAAAAAGAAATTTGGAGGCTGGTCCCCCTATATGGACTTAAATCTATCAAGGAAACTTAATTGTTATGAAGTCTATTTTTTATCAATTTTACCATACTATCCCTTCCTTTTAGAAGTAAAATAAAATTAAAAATTAAAAACTCTAAATCTTAGGAGTTTGACTAACATTAAAATCTTTTCTCTCTCATATCTATCTATATTCATATATAGGTTAAGAGTTTGACTAATATTAAAATTTTTCTCTATATATATATATAGTATAGTAACATTGAAAATAAAAAATAATAACATTCAAATATAAAAAAAATTATCATTTGGACACAAAAAAAATAGTAACATTTAAACATAAAAAAATTAAAAAAACATTCAATATTAATATTTTTAAAAAATAACAACAGTAACATGTTCAACAAAAATATTAATATGTTCAACAAAAATAGTAACATGCTTAACAAAAACTGTAACATACTTAACAATAATTATTTTTCTCAAATTCAAAAGCAAAAATTAGTACCATTCAAATACAAAAAAAAGTAACATTACCAAAAAAAAAATAGTAACATTGAATATTAATATTTAAGAAAATAATAGTAGTAGTATGCTTAACAAAAACAGTAACATGTTCAAAATAATAGTAACATGAACAGTAATATACTCAACAAAAACAGTAACATAATAAAAAAATAATAATAACATGAATTTGAATTTTACTAGTCAAATTCATAGTAATTGTTTTTTTTTTTTTTTGTATTTGAATGTTACTATTTTTTATTTTTAATGTTGCTATATATATAGATAAGAAAAAAAAAATTTAATGTTAGTCAAACTCTTAACCTATATATGGATATAGATAGATATAAGAGAGAAAACATTAACTTCTTTTCAAGGAAATGTATTTTTGAGATAAAAAAAAATAACTTAAATCATTAAATATAATTTTAAAAATGGACTTAGCCTCTTATAAGTTTCTTTGCAGAACTTACCTCCAAACAAGTACATCTAGGGAGACTATTTCCAATTTTCACTAAAAAAAAATAGTCTAGAGACCATACACCGGCTAAACTCCGGGCTCTGCTCTTCTGGCCCAAGCTCTCTCATTGGGCCATATTTTTGTACTATTCAAATGGTAGTTCATTTATTTTTCATTTTCCATACTTAAAAATTTTAAGTAGAAATGCTAGGCCAAACAGACCCATGGCCCATGAGATCTGGACCAGGCGGGACGGCCTACTCATTGCTGCCACTAGGAATAAAATCGATAAACGAAAGTTTCTAACATAAAATCTAGTACTACTCAAGTTAAATCGGGTCAACTTCCACATAAATGAAAGTTTCTAACATTTTTCATTAATTTGAGTACCACAAGACAAAGTTAAATGGATAAAGAAGATAGTGATCGTCTGCTCGATAATGCTATTGTGTAATTTCAAAGAGTAGTTCAAGTAGTAATAGAGATAAACTGTAAATTTAGACATCCTGATTTTGAATTTTGAGTATCTCCTTGGGGCATGTCATAAGAGATTTATCTCTTATGAAAACCTTAGTTTAATTTGGATGACTTACTTTTAACCAAATTAGAGAGGGAATTAACCGAGGAGTTTGTAAGTTGACCTAAATATCCCTAACTGTTGAATCACCAAAAAAAAAAAAGAGGATAATGCTACTGTGGAGGTTACCAATGGGAAGGACCTACAATAAATGTTCTTATAGTTAATAAATACTTACATTAAAAAAAAAAAGCCAGTAAATGTGAATGTTACAAAATTCATGGTACTTGACCTATAAAATGGTAGTTTGAGTGATTCTTTACAAGAGTTGTTCGAATCTGTTCACTTTCACCCGATCGTCTGGTACCTTCAAACAATAAAAGAGAAGCGTTTTGACAGGAGATCTGTTCAGAAGCATGGAGAGGAAAGGAGTTAGCACAATGGGTATGTTGTTGCTTGTATTGTTGATGCTTGCTGATAATGTCATGGCAGTGGAGTTTATTACGCATCTATCTTGCAAGGTCAACTGCGAAATAAAATCATATTGTGGCAAAGTTTTTGGGGGAAAGGAGTTTGAGTCGTGCATGCGCCAATGCCAAAGGTGACACTTTGGAGAATGGAAGAACACCCATAAATCATAATAATTTGTGACCAATTTGGCACAATTAGTGCCCTAAACACACCAAAAAATAAATGGGTATTTTATTAAACATTTTCCAAGTGTCTGTGTGTGTGTGTGTGTTTTTTTTTTTTTGGGTGGGGGGGGGGGGGGGGGGGGGGGGGGGGCGGGGGTTTACCATTTATTTGAGAAGAATGTACTTTAGTTGCAAAAATATGTATTTCTTTGAATTCGGAGTCGGAAAAAGGTATAGTACCAAAGTATACAATATTTTGGGCTAAGGTATTTTTGGAGTTTAGTTTACAATCCAAAAATAATATAATTTTTTAGGATCATGTTACAATTTTTATGCTTCAAGTTCCGATTACCACTGTTTGAAGTGTCTTGAATCGATCCTAACATCTTTAGGATCAATAGCAAAATTTCAAAAATTTTATAAATGACTAAAAAATTGTGTATAACGTCTACATCGTAGTACAATATTTAAATTATTTTTTTGGATATAGTAGAATTCTCCCTCTTAGAAAATAGAAAGACTGTTTATTTATTTTTTATTTTTTGGGTTAGAAAAGAATGATTAGTTAAATGAAATCAACTAAAAATGTCCTAATTTAAAATTGCTTTGGAAGAGGATGAGGATTAAGATTGTGAGAAAGCCTGTAAAAGTAAGCACGGCCCAGTAAGCACACGAGCCGAGAAGCCCAATCTTAAAAATAAGGCCCACGCTGGGCTTGAATTAACCTAGCGTAGTCCTGAATAATAATCGTGCTCATGGACTTTTTAACAAAATCGGCCCACGTTTTTCCTATTAACAATAATTCTGTGTTTGACGACATTTTACGATATCAAAATTTTAGCATTAATGGTGCAACATTGATATTTTAAATAATAATTTATTTTTTATTTAATTAATTAATTTAAAATTAAAGTAAAAATAGATAAAATAAGAGAGAAGTGGGGATAAGAGAAGAGAAAGGTAGTTGTGAATTAATAGGGTTGTCTAGTATTTAAAAATGTGTTGGTCGAATTATTTGATGTTGGAGATTGTGAAGAGAAAATGATGTTTTTGAGTGAAAAAAAAAAAAATTGGTTAAATTTTATACTATTAGATCAAATTAAATAAAAATTGGATCAATTTTGACAATTATTTCGCTTTTATAAGTCGAAAACTCAATTTTCTAATTATAATATTAGATAGATCAGCCACAAATGCTACATCTCGATTAAGTATCTATTCAGAAATTTATAATTTGAATTTGGAGATAGTGGCTCTTAATTTTATTTTATTTTATTAAAGGATGACTAAAGACTGTAAAGCTCTTTTGCTGTTTGTAAAACTCCTATTCTCTAAAGCCACGTTGTTTCACACATAAAATAAAAATCGTTTTATATATAAAACAAGAGGAGTGATTTTTCAAAACAATATTATTTTACACAAGGATTAAAATTTTGTTTTAAAACAGTTAAAACGTTCAAAACGTTTCCATTTTCAAGTAGACCGAAAAACGAATTAGTGATAGAATCGAAATTCTAATATTTTGAGGTATTTTATAATGTTTTGAGATATTTTGTAATATTTCAATACATATACATAATTATTTCAAAATATTTTAGGATACTTTTAAATATATATATATATATATATATATATATATATATATATATATATATATATTGACCAATATTTTAAAAAAATAATTCTTAATTTTTTTAATTTTTATTACTATGTTTACGAAATACGTCGAAATATTTTTGTTTCCTAAGATACCGAAATAATATACCAATATATAATTTTGATCTTTAATTTTACACACAAAACGACGTCATTTTGCATATAAAAAAATATCAATTTATAAGAGAAGTTTGTTTTGTCTTCCACTAGTATCAAAAAATTGACCCAAGCTGAAAACAGCTAAGCAAACAAGCGTCTCAAACAAAACAATAATCATCCCCTAACCAACCAATTCACCCACCTAACCCTCAAGAGTCACAATTGGACCACTTCCACAAACTCCTCATCAGCATTCACACCCAAAATTATCCCCAAAACCAAAAATCTATGCCCATGCTCTCCTTTCATTTGCTGTATTCTTTGACTCAATGATTAATTACGCTTTCTCTCTTAAATTTATTATCATGTTTCTTACGTCTTATCTTAAACTATGATTATTAGTATCACATTGCCCTAATGATTAACGTCTATTCGAAACTTAACGTAAAATTATTTTGTTCTATTCGTGAAATTATGTAATTTTGTTTCATTTCCTTTTGACATGTTGACATTTTTCATCTAAAAGATAACGTCTATTTAAGTTTTGAACAATGTAACAAAATGTAAGTAATTGTGATAGTTAAAAAGGCAAATGGAGATGAATGTAATAGTTTAAAGGCAAATGGTCATTGGCACTTTTTTTTTTTCTTATTAGGATGAGATCATCTCCATTATCTAAAATATCACTAACACTTTTTGTTGGTAGGTATTTTTTTAATGAGATCCTATCTATTATTTAAAATATCACTGATATCCCTTATTAAATTAATGATGTTAACTAAAATATAATTTTATTAAATTATCTATGATATATTTTAGAAAAAAAAACTCCATCTATATCTTCTCTAGATAAATATAACTTTAATAAGACCTCCACTGTTTTCTAAACTTATTTTACGCATTAAAATTTGGGTCAATTAAAATTAATTTCAAGCTTATTAAAATTTATTTTTTACGTATTAGAATTTGAGCCGATTAAAATTCTATTGGAGTCGATTAAAATTTATTTTTAATCGGCTCAAATCAAATTAAATTTTAACCGACTCATATTTTGATATATACAAAAAAATATAAATATTAATCGAATCAAATTTTAATCAACTTAAATAGAATTTTAATAAGTAAAAAAAATAAAATTTAATCAGTTAGAATCGAATTTTAATTAACTCAAATTTTAATATGTAAAAAAATAAATTTTAATTGACTTGAATTTTAACTAAATTTTATATAGAAAGATTGTTTGGAGTTTATATAAGAATAATTTTAGTATTTTAGATTAAAAAAAAATTGTTAGAGACCTAGGTTTAACAACGTGGAGTGTCAATAATGTTTTTTATAATAAAAAAGATCTTATTGAAAATATATCTAGAGAATAGATAATAATTAGCTAGTTTAAACTGAAAAAGTGTAATTACCTTGATCATTGGCATGATTCAGGAAAAAAAAATAAAAAAAAAAAAAAGAAAAAGCGTCATCCTTCTTTTTGGCTCCTACAGCCTGTCGGCCTTGTCCCTCGATATTTCTATATCATTGTCACCATTTTCAATATTCAATTCATTTGGGCTTTGTCTGCTTACCTTGATCCTTCCTTTCATCCACCCATTTATAATCTAATAAATTTCTCCCCCATTCTTCAATCTTTTGTACAAATTCCTCTTATCCCATCAAAAATCTGCAAACCCATTACCATAGAGGTTCAATCTTTACTCTCTCTCTCTCTCTCTCTCTCTCTCTCTCTCTTCTGTATCTGCAAACCTATTATCATAAAGGTTCAATCTTTGTCCCTCCAATTCTCTCTCTTCCATATCTATTTGGGTTTTGTTAGATTCCATTCAAAGTCGTGGAAATATAAGTATTTTTGCAGATTTAATCTGTAATCACAAAGAAAAGGGTAATAATATGGCAGAAGAACATGGATTTCAAGCTCCCGAAGGTCACCGTTTATGTGCAAATAACTGCGGTTTTTTTGGGAGCTCTGCAACTCAAAATCTTTGTTCCAAATGCTACGGAGACTTCTGCCTGAAAGAAGATCAGAAAAAGTCTGTAAAGACCGCAGTAGAGAATTCTCTCTCTGTATCAGCCTCCTCCGCTGTATCATCGGTTGCGCCACCGTATTCATCGCCGGTGTCGTTGCAGAAAGCTGCCGGTGATGGGCTGGTTTCGGCGGCGGAGGAGGTGGTGGTTGTGCAACCGGTGGCGGCGCAGTTGAACCGGTGCTCGGCGTGCAGGAAAAGGGTCGGGTTGACAGGGTTTAGGTGCAGGTGTGGGACCACGTTTTGTGGGACCCATAGGCACCCAGAGCTTCATGGGTGTACGTTTGATTTCAAGGCCATAGGGAGAGAGGCCATAGAAAAGGCTAATCCTGTGGTCAAAGCAGAGAAGTTGGAGAAGATATGATCTGTACAGTTGGATTTGATGACTTTGTATGTCATGAACGGTGGATATTATGATTGTGGTCAACATAGACATGGGGGAGTCGTGTTTAAAAAAAGAAAATGGGTTGTGACTTGTGAATATATTTTTTTTTTTCTTTTTTTTTTTTTTAGTTTTTTTCTTTTTAAACAAATCTATGTGGTTGCATGTAAAAAAGGTTCTTATGGTGTTAATAGTATAGATCAAGTTTTGTTGTCCACTCTTACTTATATCTTTCAAGAAAAATGATGAATATTTAATACCGTCAAATTTATAACATAAAATGAGATAGACTTCAATAAATTCATCTAACGTTTTTAAATAGACTCATCCAATGATCACTGACATCCTTCTCAAAAATCATTCATATTGAACCGTGTCTTCGAACACGGTTTATCTTTGTAGATTGAAATGATACATCATAACTTCGTTTGTCTTTCTACCCAATTATTTAAATAAAATGTTAAACCATTGAAACGCTAAAAATTTAGTGATAATATATGAACCTAGTTTAGATTTTTTTTTTTCTTTCGCTCTATGAGAAAATGAGTTACAAATATGGAGAAATTAAGTAGTTACAAACTATAACTAGTACTGTGACTATTGCTATGACTACTAGTACTATAACTATGGCTATTATCCTCTGCACTTCCATCCAAAACTTTGCTCCTTACTAAGCATGGTAGGTCATTAGTTGCTAACTCTCCATTGAACTTTGTACTCAGACCCCACATGGCGAATTCATGCGCAACTTTATTGGGTTCTCTGTATGTATGAATTATGCTGCTCCTGTCCAAATGTTGCTCCAGTAGCTGCTGTAAATCCTGGATGATAGACAAAATGCTCCACTTGAGCTTGATGTGTTTTTATCAGTACTGCATGCACCCACTAGTTGTGAATCACATTCAATTGTTGTTGGCGTTGGGGAGAATTACGTCTAAATGTTTTGAAATTTGTTACTTAATCACTAAGACCTCTTGATATTTAAAATATTACACATAGACCTCCTAAGGTTTGTATCCACGTAACACTTAAACCTCTAATGTAAATATATCTGTTAATAAATTACACTTAAACCTCTCTAAAGTTTAGTTTAAAAAATTATACTTAGATCAAAAATAGAATATCAAATATTTTAAATTTTATAATCAAAATTAATATTCTATTGTATTATATATTGAAATAAAATTAAAATTTTAATTTTAATTTTTTCTTAAAAATCGTAATTAATATACAATTATATTATCTATTAGAATAAAACTAAAAAATCAAATAAGGGATCTAAGTCATTCATAAAAGAAAATGAATTTTATAACTAAAATTCATGTTCTATTATGTCATTTATTGAAATAAAATCAAAAATAAAAATCTAAAAAAATTATAGTTAGTACATAATTATAATATCTATTAGAATAAAATTAAAAATAAAATAAACAAGAGGTCAAACTGTAATGGACATAATATATTTTATCTTTAGTTGGGGTAGTATGGTATTTTAATTTGGTCTTTTAAACGACCAAATTAAATTCCAATAGACAATTTGTATACTAATTACGATTTTTTAAGAAAAAATTGAATTTTTATTTTTAATTTTATTTCAATAAATGATACAATAGAACATGAATTTTAATTTAAAATATTTGATATTTTATGTTTAATTGAAGTATTTTTGGTTTAAGTATAACATTTTAAACTTAAGGGGTTTAAGTAATATATACTTATAATCTTTAGAGGGGTTTAAATATAATTTATTAACAGATATATTTATATCAGAGGTCTAAGTGTTACGTACGTATAAACCTCAAAGGGTCTGTGTGTAATATTTTAAATATCAGGGGTCTGAGTAATTAAGTGACAAACTTCAGATGAGTTAAATGTAATTCTCTTTTGTTGTTATGTAGCTCCAGTCTTTAGAATTCGCCCAGAGTGTTGCTTCTCTTGCTGCTAAAGCCTCTGCTTTAAGTGGATCCATCATGCTTTTGAATTCAGTTTTCGATCCCAGTATTTGACCTTGACGGTTTCTGGCAATAAAACTATACTCCTAATTGGGAATTGTTCATTTTATTAATACTTTTTTGTCCATTTTAACTCCACTTTTAATTCAAAAATATAATTTATAGGAATATTATGTTGAAAACTTTTTAAATGAAATTGTATATAGTAAAAATTGAGGGTGAGTCCCTCTAGATAGACTTATAACGACTTGAGTCCTGAAAGAAAACTTATTTGGAGGTAAGTCTATATTTAAACTTATATGTAGGTATTTAAATCCACTTATTTTTTAAATCTTAAAATTATCTCTAACAGTGTTAGTTTTGTCCTATATTAGATTATTGAGGTATATATGAAAACCCTTGAATGAGTTATATATGAAAATATTTTATTAAATATTATGATAATAAATGAAAGTTTTATATGAAAATCATATATTCTGATAGTTATATATGAGAGACTTAATGTACAAATAAATTGTTAGTTTTTTAAGTCAAAATCAGATCACAAAATTTCTTTAACAACAGTAATGCATAATATAGAAAAGCTGAACAATATCAACAAAGTTCAATAACATGAATGTTAATATATAGTAACATTCATGTTACTATATGATTTAAGTTACAATTATGGTCGTGGTTAATATATAATAACATTTATGTTATTATATTATGGAAGTTACAATTATGGTCGTGTTATAAGTATAGTCGTAATATTTATACTGATACTAATGTTACTACAGTAAATTTTAGCATACAATTGCAAACCTTGAGACGTATATTATGTAACAGACATTTTAATATTCACACTAACATCAAAGTTTTGTGCTCAATAACACATCTAATTTTACAAAATACAAGACAATAGTTTTTTTACAGTAACATCAACTTTTGAATGATTTTAGTGAAAATACGATCCACAAATTAAAAATTTACAAAATGACGAATAGTAACATACAATCGACAGTTAAATTATGACACTCAACACCAATTGTAAACATCAAGATATTGAAATTTTGAACTTCATTTTTCGGTTCACGTACAATAAAATGAACTTTTACAACAGTAACACAACCCAAAAATACTTGATTGTCTTGCGCAACAAAAAAATTAGCAAAATCAAAATTTATAATACTTTAATTTAGTACTAATGTATGAGTTCTCTTGAATCTTAGTTACAAGATTAATGCATACTTTGACATAATTAAATTTTTAATTGTTATTATTTTTTTACCATATTACTATTTTTTGTGAGCATGCTATTATTTTTTTAATGACCATGTTACTGTCTTTGTTAAATATATTACTATTGTTATTTTTTAAAGATTAATATTTAATATTAATATTTTGTCGATAGAGTCCAAAATAAATTGAAATAGTAAATTGAAATTATATTTTATGGAATGTAATGAGTTTGAAATTTGAATATGAACGGTTTTTAGTAAATGATGGTTTCTTGTTTTTTGGATAAAAAAACATTGTGACTTGGAAGATTGTAACCGGATTTGAAAGTAATTATAAATGAGATGTATATGACTGGTTATTGTGTCTATAAACGTCGTTTATAGCATTCCTACAATTAAGGCTAACCAAAGTATGAATGTATCTTAGGTAAGCCTTCCCAAACCATACTAGCTTATGCCAAGATACTACTACAATTGCATCCCTGTGATCCCATGCTGATTTAGTTGAATATTTACCATTTACAGTCAGAGACCACCCCTCACAACATCATTCCTAGGCTGATTACGTGGGTAGGATGGCATTGGATTAAAACTATCATGCATTTCTGGCGAAGAATCTGTAATGTAGTGCCATTGGTTTTTTCGCTATTAATCTATTAACTATTGCCACCCTTGACATTCCTGCTTCTTGGAGAACTCTTGCTTAAAGGCCCATAAGGGTGCCAATTAATATGCCAAAATCTAGTATTTTCCCCATTCTCCACTATATGCACCATCATAGCTCTTAACACTTCTCTAAGTTTCAATAGGATCGTCCAATTCCAAGAACATGGTTGTGGTGTTTTAAGCTCCCATAGGTTCTTTTCATTGATGTAAAACACATAAATCCCTTGACATCATGGATTCTCCTTATTATTGACCAGCTGCCATAAGAGTTTTAGCATTAATGCATCATTCCATGCTTTGAGGCCCTTGATTCCAAGCCTACCATCTCTTTTAATTGGGTTTGCATACTTCCTCCCAAGAGATTTTTGCTGCTGTATGTCTAAGTTTATTTCCATTTCATATAAAGGACCTCATAGGTTGTTCAAGCCTATCCAGTAACTATTTTGCAGTTTAACCTCAACTTGTACAATCCTTGTTATTGGTCAATTCAGAATGGAGTGTAAGTTACCCACAGATGCAAGTCATCCATGAGGCCAGGGTGGGCTCAGACCATTGACTTATAATCATAAATATGGAGTCAAGTCTGACGAAGAGCCCATATTCTTTCAAATTTGAAACATTGGGGATGGAGGATGTAAAATGTGAGGAGATTGTTAAAAAAAGCTGGGAGGAAATGTTGAATGGATCTACGATGTTCACTATGACAAAAAGGTTGGAAAAGTGTGGCAAGGAGCTCAAAAGCTAGATTAGGCAAAATTTTAGAAATGATAGAAAGATTATGTCAGAGTTAAATTCCAAATTAATTAACTTGCAAATGATAGAAGATTCAGAGGAAAATCTAAGGAAGGAAGCTGAGATATGTGTTGAGATTGACAGTATAAGTAGAAGAGAAGAAAAATTTTAGAAACAAAGATTAAGTATTAATTGGCTGAGATCTGAAGATCAAAACACAAGATTTTTCCATTTAACAACCATACAGAGAAGGCAAAGAAACCAAGTCCTGAGGCTAAAGACAAAAGAGACTATCTGGCTTGAGGATGAAGAGGAGCTGAACAATCATTTTAAAGAATACTTTTAGAGTTTATTCTCAACAGTGGGCCAGAGAGATTTTGAAGAGGCTCTGGGTCAGTGGAATGTAGAGTGACAGAGGAAATGAATCAATATTTGTTTAGGCAGATTACGGATGAAGAAATATACAAAGCAGTTAGATAGCTAGGGGCTCGTAAGGCTACTGGTCCAGATGGCTTCCCCGACATTTTTTTATCATAGGGACTAGCATATTGTTGGGAAAGAGGTGTCTAGAGCTGTGAGAACTTTCTTCGAGGGGGGTTACATGCTCAGGGAACTCAACAAAACAAACATCGTTTTCATACCAAAGGAGGCTACGCCTGAAACTATAGCCCAGTTTAGACCTATTGCACTGCAATTTCTTGTATAAGGTGATTTCGAAAGTATTGGAAAATAGAATGACAGGAATGATGAACCACATAATTTCTCCCCAACGAGCTGCCTTCGTTCGTAATAGGCAGATCGAAGATAGTATTATAATTGCTAATGAAGTCCTCCATCACATGAAGTTGAAGAAAAAAGGTAAAGTCCCAGAATTGACAATCAAGATGGATATTAACAAGGCCTATGAAAGAATTGAATGGGATTTCTTGGAGCTGACGATGCTTAGAATGGGCTTTAACCAACAATGGGTATATCTCATCATCCAATGCGACAACACAGTGAGCTTCCAGATGGTTGTCAATGCAGAAAAAAGTACACTGTCAATTCACAAAGGGGTATTCAACAAGGTGATCCTATCTCCCCATATCTCTTTATAATGGTAGCAGATTTTCTATCTACGATGCTGCAATGGGGAATGGGGAATGGAGGAATGTAAATTTATGGGAGTCAAGGTCCGTAGAAGGAGTCTTGCCATCTCTCACCTCTTTTTTGCGGACGGTTCATTTTTCTTTTTTAAAGCAAAGGAACAAGGAGTTTCTAATATTATGATCATTCTAGAAAAGTACTGTTGAGTTTTTTGGACAATGTATGAATCATAAAAAATCAGGAATCCTGTTCTCAGCTAACTATACGGTGGAGCAGAAAAGCAGTTTTAGCCAACTTATGGGATTGAAGCCCTTAACTCATGAGACAAAGTATTTGGGACTTCCTATTTTCTGGGGGGGGGATCCAAAAATGAGGTGTTTGGATATCTTCTTGAGAGGGTTCTAAAGAAAATGCAAGGATGGAAGAGTTTACTACTAACACAAGCTAGAAAGGAGATTTTGATCAAAGCAGTTGTCCAAGCGATCCCAATTATGTCATGTCCATCTCATCTTTTCCAAAGAATTTTTGTGATAAAACTAAACAAGTATGTTAGAATTTTCTAGTGAGAGGAGGGAGAAGCGAGGCATCAATTGAAAATGATGAGACAAAATGGTAGAAGTAAAGTGAAGAGGGGGAATGGACTTCAAAGATTTTTTTGCAAATCCCAACTCTTCTAGGCAAGGTTTTGAAAGTCTATATATTTTCCAGAATGTGATTTTATGAAGGCAAGGAAGGGGACGAGATTGTCATGGGTTTGGAATAGCTTGATTCAGGGAAGGGAACTCCTGGGGAAGGAACTTATATGGCAAGTTATGGAGGAGAATGAGGTTATGATTTGGGACGACAAATGGATACCCCATTTAGCCACTGTAACTGTTTCTTCCAACAAACCTCAAGCACGTGATATTTGTTATGTTAACCAGCTAATATCCCAACCAACAAGAGAATGGAATATAAGTCTGACAAAGGAACTCTTCAATGAGAAGAAGAGCAAGGCTATTCTGGCCATTCCTATCCCAAAGGTTTTAGGGAAAGACAAGAGAATTTGGCAGCCAAGCCCTCGAGGAGTATATACTGCAAAATCAGGCTATTCGTTGGCACTAAGTTTAAAACTGTCTAGTTATATGGAAGCCAGATCATCTCATATACCTAACCTAAAACTTTGGTATGTCACTTGGCATATGAAGGCGATCTTGAATGCCGAATATTTTTGGTGGAAAGCTTGTAATAACGCTCTGGCTACTCAGGAAAATTTATTTAAAAGAAAGTGTGTAGAGTCTCTCAATTGCCAAATTTGCAGAATTAAAGTTGAATCCATTGAACATATTCTCTTTGGATGTGAATGGACCAAGAAGGTGAGGTTTGGATCTGAGCTTGGGTTTCGAATGGAGCTAGAGCCACAACACACGGTCTCATAGTGGACTTCGTCTTTGTTAGAGATTATTAAGGATAGCTCTGATTCTCTAGAGATCATGGGAAAAGTTGCAACGACAGCCTGGGCAATTTGGAACTCAAGAAACCAAAAGGTGTTTAAACAAGAAGATCCTAATGCCTTTGCCACGATATTAAGAGTGCATGAGCTATGGAGTGAGGTAAATTCACTTGATTAATGTCCATAAGGAAGTCTAGCTGAGAATAGGTGTCAGCGACAAAGTCAAAGCCCCTTACTACAACTGGGATTCAAACTGAGTTTTGATGGTGCCTTCAAGAATGAAAAAGCTGCTGTGGGGGTGATACTAAGGGACACTAATGGGGTAGTTTTGGATGATATTGCAAAGAGAATACATGTGGTATCAAGTTTACATTCTGAAGTTGCTACAGTCAGGCAAGCTCGCCTTCTTGCGTATACCTCAAAACTATAACATGCTATCATTGAGAGTGACAATATGGAAGTCATCAAATTGAGCTCAATAGAAGGAATTCCAAAATTTAAAGTTTTAAAATTTTTACACAAGTCAAGAGCTCTTAATAGAGCAACTTATTAGGTTACAGTAAATGTAATATCTAGCTCTATTCCATTGAGTTTAGTCAGATGTCCCCCACCTGAGCTTAACACTTTTCTACTTTTTGATTATAATCAATATTTTTCTACTTAAATGAATTACAAGCATTTTTTATAAATAAAAAAAAAAAGCATTCTTAATAAGAAATAACAATTATTCACAGAGAAAAAGAGTAATGGAAGGTCTTTCAAATTTTTCCTGTATAGTCTATGATGCAAATAACAAGTTCTTTAACTACATGCTTGAAATAGCAAAGAATGTATCTACACAATGACATTGCAACTTCAACAAATCATAATACAAGATTACAATTATCTGGATCATCTTCAATACATCTATTTTTTTGCATGGGCTTAGAGTTCATCAATAGAGTTTGAGTGTATTTGGCCTTGCACGGTACCCTTGCAAGTGTTAGACGAGCTCAAACGTTCAAACCATACCTCGTCAGCCTGAAATGAGTCGGACTCGTTGTTCCGGTGCCATGACCAGCGGGCATGCGTGTTGTTATAAATCCTCAACCGACCATGTCCGAAGCTTGGCTCCCGATAGAGTGATATCGAGGGACTCGGATTCTCAAAGCTTCATCACATCAAATAAAGTAAGGATATATAAAATGATATAGCAATTCTTTAACAAAATCAATGAAGAATCTGAACAAATTTTTCATTTGAAGTAAGCATATAACTAGTGTGTGTGCGTGCGCCAATCAACAAAGATGCAAAATTAATGGCCAAGTTTAGGAAAGTTGTTTAACACTCATTTACCTAAAAATTTTATCGGTTAGAAACGCTATACTATAAGTATTATTGTACTCTAACTCGTCCCTTGTATGCGTGCTACATTTTTAGTCAAATATGCAGTCTTTTAATCATTATGATGCTAATGAGATATGAGCACAAAACCTGATATTCTGATATCATGTTAAACATCCCGAATGTGTGTGTTTGTGCATTTGTGTGTGAAAGAGAGAGACAAAAAGAAGGCGCTTCAACTTTATTTTGTTCCCAAGCTAAGTTACGATATTTCAAAAACTCCAAAAAAATATATAATGTTTTATTTGCATGAAGTTTAGGGATCCATTAAAGCTCAAGTTTGCAAGAATACTTACTCTAAAGCAAGCCCTTCTCGGTTTCCTCCATCACCAATGGTCACATAGACCGGACCACATGGGTCAGCCTTGTTATCATAAACCCTAGTCTGAAATATTGACAAAGTAAAGCTATCACAAATATAGCCAAAATATTACTGTTAAATTTGGAGGAAGAACCATTCCAATTTCACATTTTTTAAACTTTAATTCTAGCGTACGTTGTAGATAAACACTATCACTTGTAAATCGTGAATACACTAAAACAAAATTCTCTTGTAAGAGTCCAACTTAGAATGTTGCGATAGAAACTGATGAAGTCTTTTAATCTAAACTATCTAGGTTGATTTAATGCAGCAACACAGTATGGAAATAAGATTAAGGACTTACAAAGCGCTCATAGGCATGAACATGTCCTGCAAAAACAACGTCAACTTGTGCCTTATACAACATCTCTTCCATAGCTTTCCTCATGCTCTCTCCTTCTCCTTTATGGGCAGAGTTAGTATTGTACCAAGGTGCATGGAGGAGAACAAGGATCCATGGCGTCTTTATCCTATCAACTTTAGCCAAGTCAGCCTTGAGCCACTTGTACTGATCCGAGCTAGCATCGAAATCAGTGTAGGATCCCAGCATGACAATGTGGGTCCCAGCCACATCAAATGAATAGTATAGGTTTGAATTGGAACCACTCTCTTGGTATGGCATTAACCATCTTGCATTGTATGCTCTGAATCCATGGGGGTAAACGATTGGGAAGGTTTCGATTTCGTGGTTGCCTTCGGTCACCATCCATGGCCGAATGCTCGCGTATGGCTCGACTAGGCGTCCAAATGAGTCCCAAAGGGGCTGTTGTGTATCAGCATACGAAAGATCACCAGGTAACAGGAAGACATCGTAGTCCTCTGCTGCAACATGTGCTAGGGTTGATGCAGTCCATTCTGTCTGCCCTAGGTCACCTAGTTCAACCAACAAACGATTGTCTTATGAACAGGCACAAATGGGAAACATAGTCACTAATGGAGTGGGAGTATGCGGTTTATAAAGTCTCACGATGAGAACTGAGCTACTGAGATTTGACCATATCACTGACCCATTTAATGATACTGTTATACATTACTATTTCATAGAATCCTGATTACTATATTCTCATCGAGCGCGTATGATGCTTTCGATCTGGTGGTTAAGGTGGGGTTTGAATAATTATTGATGGATATGGTGTAATTTTCAATCATGGGCTATCAAAGAAAATAATAAACAACGTAATAGACCAAATTTTCAAATTGGGCCAGAAGTTTCAAGACAAGCCTGTCTATATCTGAGCAAATCCTGGCATGATAGGTTTTGCACTCATGAATTTCGAGATATTCCGAAAATACCTAAATATTTTTTACACCCTTCACGAATCAAATTAGTGGTGGACGAAAGAAAAAGAGAAAAAAAAAATCAGGCTCTTTTTTTTCCCAAATATGCAAAATCTAGGTAAACCTGTTCATAGAAGAGGCCAATAGTCTGGGTCGTGATAGATAGAGTGTGAGCTATCTTTTGAACATTGAGACAACCCATCCAAGTATATTCAACCCAAGCAATCCAATTTTTGGTGCTTAAGCTAATATGATTCATCCTATTTCCATAGTTGTTAAACCCATACCCAGCTGTCGACTAGAGAAAAGGACTGAGCTAATACGTTATTGGTTTAACTATTGGGTTAGCAGAATTAAAATGTCAAACTATAGAAAAAACTAAACTTTCATTAAAATCTGAGTTTCGGAATTGTAAGGCTCAATACTAATTTTAATTTGAGAATCGAACATGCTATCAACTTTAATTGTGTAACCCAAAATTCAATTCACGTTCAAAAAAACTAATCATGGCTCATATTCAAGTTAAAAGGTTCAGATTGAAGGTCGGATTTAGATTGAGTTTCGAGTTGAAGGTTTTATTGGAACTATATTGAGAAGGCATCCGAGGGTAAGGAAATAGCACTAATGCGTGTATCAAAAGAGAGGTGTAAAAAGAAACATGTAACTCAAGTATGAGGGGTCCATAAGCCACTGTCGCCTAGCCATTTCACTACTGTCTTTGCCTAGCGCATGAATGAACCCTATTTGAAAGTAACTTAGCAAATTTTAACAGAATGCAGCAAAGTCCACGCAATAGAATGCGTAAAGGTAAAGTTCCAAGTATATTTGTGACTCACCAACCACAACAAATTCAATAGGCAATGTTGAAGGAGGTGTCCTGAAGGAGAACTCGGGGCTAGAACCACCGCACCTGTAATAATATGTCGTACTTGGATCCAATGGTCCGATGGTGACGTGGCGAATCTTATTAGAGCTGTAAAAAAAGTAAGTATACGATGTATCATGTCCCGTTGCTGAGGCTTCATATCTCCCTGATATCTTTCCATAATCAACGGTCGACGGCATGTGTTTATCGGAGGAAATCCATGACACCCTCATGTGATCTTTCCCGGCCAATGATATGTGAACCTAAAATGATTCAAGTAAAAGTACAAAACAATTATCAATTATTGTACCTTAGAGATTATCATGAAAGAGAGAGAGAGTGAGAGAGAGGACCTGTTGAGGGGCGGAGTCCGATCGGGTGTTCGTGGAGAAGATGAGTGGGCGGGGAGGTTGGCGAGTGTATTCCGGCGAAGCATGTGATTGCACAAGGAACTGAGGGAAGAAAAAGATGGTGAAGAGGAAGACATGTGACCACCGTTTCTCCATTGTTGGCTCCAACGTTGGAGGGATAGGCATACGAATTCCTTACTTATATAAGTAAGGGTTTAAGAATATATATATATATATAATATTAAGGATTGCAATTGCTTGAAGTAATCCCGTTGAAAAAAATACTTGGATATGCTTCTAGGAATGGCCACACAAAAATCTGTCGCTTCTCTACTTACTTTACTGGTGTAGCTAGGATCGGACCACTTACAGACAGGTGCATTTACTGTGGAACTTGACGATATTTAAAACAATTCTCAAGTATGATTTCGGAAGCGGAGGTCAGACGCACAGGGTTCATAATATTAGAGTAAAGCCCAGCTCAATCGAAATAGCAGCAGAAGTAATAAAGAGATAGTTATTTGTCAACAGAAACCCTAGAGGCATCAAAGAGTCACAATCGAAGCATAAAACTCTCATCCAGAAAAGATCTCTTCCTAAGATCAAGGAGTATTCCTCGGATAAATGACGAAGATCTCGGGGCAGATCCCGCAGAATTAGGAAAAGCCCTATAAATACTATGTAACGCCCCCAATAGAGGGACGTAACCCTAGTATCACATCTTACATTCGGTAAACCTTTTGGTATAGTAAATAGTGAAGGAAGGAGCAAAAATCTCCATTGAATAGTGGATTAACCGAGCTCCCGAGCTGGTGAACCATTATATTTCTAGTGTGTTAATTCTCCAACTCCCTAACAATTCTCAGTATCATTCCCTCGAGTCTAGTAGTTCAGATCCCAATAATTTTAATATTGTTTCTTTCATTTACTCGTCATCACAAAATTACATCACGTTAAAATACACCATCAGTTTGGCGCCGTCTGTGAGAAACGACTGTTCCTGTTATAAATAAACTGATCTTTCAGTGACTGATGGTATCAACACGAAACATGAGCCAAAGTTAGACAAATCCACCATGGATGCAAGATCAACAAGAAGCTACTAATAGTAGACAATCTGAAAACGTCCAAGAGACCAATCCACCCGTGAGGGGTCTCCCCATGAATAACGAGATGAAGGCCCTTTGCCTCGTCAATCAACACTTGCTGAAACAAAATGAAGAACTCTTAAAACTCTTACAACGCCCACAGGAGGCGCGACAGACTTAAGAAGGCCAGAACAACCCATTACCTAGGCAGCAATCACACCTCGACCCCCTCAGGTAAGTCAACGAAGAAGGGAAAAATAGCCAAACCATGGGGCCAGAAGCTCGCATACCCTCCCAGGAATGGACACAACGAAGAAATACAAAGTCAGAATGACAGGGGCAAGAGGAACGATTTTTTCCCCTATCAACAGGAAAGGAGAGAATGGTATTGGGAGCAGCGCTTCTAGTGTATCTAGCAAGAACTCAGTCACATGAAAGAAGCCGTGAGAGGCAAGGCTCCAGTTACGATGGATGCCTTGGTACAACAAACTAAATCTCTGTTCACCACTGGCGTGCTGCATTTTCCCCTCCCTTTGAAATTCAGAGTACCAAAGATAGAGGTTTTTGATGGAACAAAAGATCTTGTAGATCACCTCAACACTTACAAGAACCAAATGAAGTTGCATGGATACTAGGATCCAGTGCGCTGCAAAGCCTTTGCCATCACGCTGAAAGGCTTAGCCCTAGTGTGATTCAATAGGCTCCCCCTACCTCAATTTCCTCCTTTGAGGAGCTATACATATCCTTTGTATCTCACTTCATAGGAGCTCAAACGTACAGAAAACCGAGTTACCACTTGTTGAATGTGAAACAGAGACCCCAAGAGAACTTCAGATCCTATGTTCAGAGGTTCAAATCTGAATCACTAAAACTGGATGTTCTAGACGAGAAATTTGTCATTACTGCATTCATAGCTGGTTTATGTGTACAATCTAAAGACCTGATGTTCTCTATTTCGAAAAATTCCAAGGCCAGCATGGCCGAAGTACTGGCCAAGGCAGAAAAGTACATAAACAACGAAGAAGCTCTCCTCTCAAAAGTGGGGAGCTCATCCATGCAAAAAGACAAAGGAAAATAAGAGAAAAAAGAGAGACCGAAATCCCAGAAAAGAATGAGGTCGAGATAGGTCCCCAAAGAGAGACAAAGATCGATCCCCAAAAAGAAGGGGAGACGTCAGAGATCGCTAGGGACCACCTCATCCAGAGTTGCAGTCGTGGTACGCACCTCGGCAGGTCCCTCCACTCACCGCAAATATATCGCAAATCTTGTATGAGGTACCAAAACAAAAAATTTCTAAGGTGGCCACCCCGGATGAAAACAGACCCAACGAAAATTTTACCCCACTTTTGGAATGCATAACATCTTAGAAATTTTTTTCAGTAAGTTTGTCCTGTAATATGATTATTAATAAAGCAGCAAGTCTGTGGTTCATTCATTCTTACGAAGAGCTCGGGAGCTCACGACGAACTCATTAGTCCATAATAAGAGCCTTAGAGCTCACGATAAACTCGTTAGTTCATAAAAAGAGTCCGGGAGCTCACGACGAACTCATTAGTCCGTAATAAGAACCTTAAAACTCACGATGAACTTGTAAGTTCATAAAAAGAGCCTTGGAGCTCACGAAGAACCCATTAGTTCATAAAAAGGGCCCTGGAGCTTACGACGAACTCGTTAGTTCATAAAAAGAGCCTTAGAGCTCATGACGAACTCATTATTCCATAAATAAGAGCCTTAGAGTTCATGATGAACACGTTAGGTCATAAAAAGAACCCTAGAGTTCAGGACGAACTCGTTAGTTCATAAAAAGAGCCCTAGAGCTCACGACAAATTCATTAGTTCATAAAAAGAGCTCTGGAGCTCATGACGAACTCATAGTTCATAGAAAGAGTCCTGGAGCTCACGACGAACACGTTAGGTAATAAAAAGAGCCTTGGAGCTCATGACAAACTCTTTAGTTCATAAAAAACGTCTTAGAGCTCACGATGAACTTGTTAATTCATAAAAAGAGCCTTGGAGTTCACAACAAACTCGTTAGTTCATAAAAAAAGCCCTGGAGCTCACGACGAACTCGCTAGTCCGTAATAAGAGCCTTAGAGCTCACGATGAACTCGTTAGTTTATAAAAAGAGTCCTAGAGCTCACGTTGAACTTTTCAGTCCATAAAAATAGCTCAGTAACTCAGGACGAGTTCTTTTGTCCCTAAAGCAAACGCAACAGCTCAGAATGCGCTTCCCGATCCAGAAGAACTAAAAGCAAGACCTGCAGCACATAAACTAGAAGGAAAGCTTCCCAACTTCTATCCATTACAAAAAGGAAAAATGAGGGTCTTTGGTCCACAAGCCAGGAAATGACATGAAAGATCAGTTGCCAGATTCTCAAAGCCACAAATTGTGTATAAGAAGCGACAAACATGGAAAGGGAAAATCAAGGTTTCAAGAACATCAAAGATTAAAAAAAAAACCAATCAAAGCAAAATTTCTAGTCATCTCTGCAGTTCGGCTATCCTCTCTTTCAAACACAGGTTCTCCTCCTTCAGCTCATCCCTCTCCTTCTCAGTCACTGACAGTAGATCCATCAATTTTTGCCCAACAGAGGAAAATAGAACTTCCCCCAAGAAAGATCTGGATGAAGGAAAGGATGAACTATCCCTCTTGCGTTTCTTGATATGAGTCACAGCATCCTCGCTCTCATCAGACCCGGTAGAAGAGAGATCAGGTTCAGGACAAAAGGGAAAGTTCCGTTCGATTGCAACGACGCAAAACAATAATAAATTATCTGGCGTCATGAGATCAGGAAAAGACATGGGCTCAGTTTGGGTCATTTGTTCCACCCTTATCAATTCAAACAGGTTCAGGTCAGGAGCACCTACATGCAAAAAAAAAAAAAAATTCCCGTGCAAACTTCAAAGTCGCTAATTGGGAAACCATTCTGCTACATCTTAAGCTCAGCCCTTGCCCAGGCCAGCTTGACCAAGAGCTGAGGGGCAGCTAATGATACTTAGAGCAATTCCTAAGTATAAGCTCGGGAGCGGAGGTCAGACGCACAGAGCTCATAAAACCAGAATAAAGCCCAGCCTAATCGAAACAGCAGCGGAAGTAATAAAGAGATAGCTATTTGTTAACAGAAATCCCAGAGGCAACAAAAAATCATAATCAAAGCATAAAACTCTCATCTAGAAAAGATCTCCTCCTAAGATCATGGAGGATTCCTCGGATAAATGACAAAGATCTCGGGGCGGATCCCGCAGAATTAGGAAAAGTCCTATAAATACTATGTAACGCCCCCAACAGAGGGGCGGAACCCTAGTATCACATCTTACATTCTGTAAACCTTTTGATATAGTAAATAGTGAAGGAAGGAGCAAGAATCTCCATTGAAGAGTGGATTAGCCGAGCTTCTGAGCTGGTGAACCACTATATTTCTACTGTGTTAATTCCCCAACAATTCTCAGTATCATTCCCTCGAGTCTAGTAGCTCAGATCCCAATAATTCCAATATTATTTCTTTCATTTACTCGTCATCACAAAATTGCATCACGTTGAAATACACCATCAGAACTAAAAACGAGTAAAGTCGATTTGTCAAACTGGGTACAAAATTCCCTAGTCTCGGACACAACTTAACTGGGTCGAGCCTCACCAACCGTATAATGATCGATTTCTTTTTTCTGGTAGATGTAGGGCTATATATCTATTAGGTCTCGCAATCTTACGTACGACTCGTGAAATTAACACGAACTCAATATGAATTTAGTGGGTTCGGTGAAATAAATGAACCGATCTCGTGTTTAACCTTTAAACTCGTTTCATTATGTTTAATCCGTTAACAATGACACTATAAATTCAAAAAAAAAAAATGAAATTTGGATCTATCAACTTCTACCGCATCTCACACCTCCTATCTCTCATATTCATTCAATTTGGTAGTAATTTAATGTTTATTTTTTGTCTTTACTTTTTCAGTTTGTCATGATTTATTGTTATAATAAACAAGTCAAACATGTATAATGTGTAACGAGTTGATAATTTTTTGTATGGACTCAAAATACTCTAATTGATTCTTTTATTTAACAGATGACACACATGTTATATCGAGTAACTCATCTAATAAATTAGTCGTAAACGGATGTGATAGTTAGGCCATCTTATATAAACAAATAGGATATAGATGGAGAATTTTGACACAAATCCGTTTCATCCAACATAAAACTATTCCACCCGTTACAATTACCAAGCCTAATCTCTATTGATGTTTGTTTGTCATAAAAAGAATTATGTTTGATCATTTGACTTTGGTAACGCTTAGCTCTATGAACTCAAACGTTCTAATAGAGGGTATAAAGATGAAGTCGTGCCAACTCTGTAACTTATTAGTTTAAGACTAACTAAAGTACATGGATAAAAGAGGAATCTTAAGTACCTTCAAGCTTATCAATGTGTATGTAGGAGGTCGAACATACCGAGACGAGCACACGTTTTTCAGACTTGGCTTGAATATTAAATGACTATAAAGATTTGATTATATTTAGTTTACTTTTGAATATAAACAAACATAGCCGTGTTAAAACACAACCAAGTTTAAATTAACGACTGTGATTCGTTTAATAGCCCTACGGATTTGCCCTCATGCCTTCATAACTAGATGCGATTCTTTTCGTCAACGAAAAGATCACATAACACAATTTTTTAGGAATAGTTTTAAAATTGGAAGCAAAATCCTATTGTCTTTCATCATCTTAAGCTATATATCAAGCAAGAAAGATGCTTTTGATAGCGAATTTCACGAAGATGGCGTTATTTCCGTGTGCTTGTAGTACTCATAAATCTCATAGGTGGACGAAAGTGAAAATGGACATGAGGTTGCTATGCCACCCATTTGAGGGCACATGTTAAACACTAAGGTGCCGTCCTGTTATTAAACTGCATAAATTATAACTAACATTCAATCCATTTCTAGTTGTATACGAACATATTCGTGATGTACAAAATATGTATTTATTTGTATTCGTATTGATTCATTTACTTAACTAGTTTGATCATGGGGTCTATTTGTTTATCACTTAAATCCACTAAAATAAAACCAAAACCACCAATTTTAAGTTGATTTCGAGTCGAGGTTACAAATCCTACGTGTTTAGAATTACCAAGCCAATTGAAAACTAAGTTACTCAAACTAATTAGCAGGGAAAAAACCTATGTGCACACTTTAATGTAAGAGATACCAATATTGCACACTTTAATGTAAGAGATACCAATATCACAAAGAGTAATGTTATTTAAACGTAAAAAAATGATCTAATAATGTAACTTCATTAAAACCGTTAGATCAACACTAAATTGTTAGTTTCATATAATAGGCGTTTTTTTGTTGGGATAACGGACATTAGTTTCAACCACCGGCCTTCTAATTTCATACTAGACTCACATAATCACTTGTAAACTCGAGGCAACAGTAACCAAGAACACAAAGAAAACATTTTTATATTTCGAACAAACGCAATTTCGATTTACAGAAAAGAATATAAGAGAGTCATATAAATGGTTAATTAGGGTTTAGAAATAGTCTTAATCAAACGTTTTTCAAATCATGCAAGCATGTCTGTAAAATAAATATTAGACTCACATAATTACTGACAAATCATATCGCAATGGTAAAATTTATGTTTTGTATGATGTTTTATTACCACACCAAGGTTTGACTTTGATAAAGTTACATGCTAATCGCCATAGAATCATTGATCAAGCAATCTATTTGTTAGGAATGATGGTTTGCTAGGAAAACAAAAAGTTCTAAAGCCACCAGTGCCATATTTCACGGGACTATAAGCTGTCTGTGTCAACCAACAACCGGAAGCTCTCCTCACCAACCAATTAAGGACTTGACTACGACACCGAAGAAAAAATTTGGGTACCTTAGTTTTAACTTTTATTATTTTAAGATAAATTATATCTATATCTCTTCAGATTTGTCACTTAATTACATAGACCCCTCAAATATGAAAAGTAAAGTCACAATCCTCAAGGTTTGGTCCCATGTAACACATAACCCCAATCCATTAACGTCTGTTTGTCATTTTGTTAAATCTTGGTCATGTCATAATATCTTTTTCATAAAATTTTCAAACTATCCATATCTCACTCAAAAATAAAAAATAAAAAGCCCAAAAACTATTTAATCCCTTTAAAAACCCAACAAATTAAATATCGTGAGCAATGTTACATGAATTTAAAAATTAGATTTGATAATTACAATCATTGATTTTAATGTGGATCCCAACATTTATTAAAATTCACTACCTATTTAATAATTACAATTATTAAGTCTAATTTTTAAATTTAACTTTTAAATCCATCTAGCATTATACACCACCATCTGTCTTTCGTAGTCTAAAAATCACAAAATAAACTCTAATTGATGTTGTATTAAGTCTGAGATAAGAGGCAATTGTGAGAGGGGTGAATTGAGATTTGTTTATGGTATGGGTGGAGCTGTAGAGGAAGAAAGAGAGACGAGGGGTGGGTACAAGATGATGTAGCATGGAGAGAGGAGAGAGGCAGAGAAGGGGTGGATCCATGGAGGGAGGGGAGAGAGACGGGGTGGTGGAAAGCAATGGTGGGTGGGGGGAGAGAGAGAGAGAGAAAAGAGGGTTATAGCTAGGGGGTCTGCATAGGAGAGGAGTTGGGGGGATCTGCGCAGGAGGGGGAGCTTTGGGGGAGGTGGGTTTGCTTGTTTGTGTGTGTTACAGAAAGAGAGAGATGAGGATTATGACTAGGGGGTGGCCTGAGTAGGAGGGGAGTTAGGGAAGGTGGGTTTACCTATGTGTGTGACACAGAGAGAGAGGGAGAGAGAGAGAGAAGAGGGTTGCAGGAGGGGAGTTTGGGTGTGGTCTGGGCAGGAGGGCAACTTTGGGGGCGAGGTAGGTTTGCGTGTGTGTGTGAGTGAGAAAGATAGAGATGGGGGGAGAAAATTTGAAGATATAATTAAAGGGGTATTTTGGTATCCACAGCTTAATTAAGAAAATATCTCGTATTTTGGGGGTCATTTTTGGTCTTTTAATCATTTCTGTTCGCTCCATTATTTGGTCGTCACCCATGAGAGTTCTGAGTATAATATTCTAAACATGAGGGAGTCTGTATAATTAAATAATAAACTTTAGGGATTTCGGGTGTAATTTATCATAGGTGATTTACAACTAAAAAATCTATTATTTTTTAGATGATATATTATTTTTGTAGGTGTTTTTATAACATTTGTGGTAATTATTTTTATCATCTTCATTTGGTATAAAAAAATTATCACTTTTGAGAGTAATTTATCATATTTGTAGATTTTTGATTATATTATTGTTATTTTTATCACTATTGTGATAACATTTTTAATCATTCTTTTAAGTACCACAACAATGATAAAAGCACCTATAAGATATGTCAAGGTTATCAAACCACGCATGTTAAGTGGAGGAAAAAAAAAGAATATAAAGAGGAGTAATGCTACATTGATCAAAATAAGAGATTAAAAACTTCACTAAAAGGAATACAAATTATAAATCGTAAGTTTAACACATTTGCACAGCCACCCTTTTGTCATGTAAGTTGGGATTTTCTTGTGTGTTTGATCTTGTGTTTGCTAGCAAAAAAACCCATCTTACATCAAGCACTGCAGCGGGGTAAGAGAGTATTTAATGGTCATTGGATCCTCATCCAATCAACAATTATCTAGATTTTATGATTTAGTGAGTCTCAGATAATACTCCTTGCCTCTATTCAGATGTCCTTTTGCCGTGTAAGTTGGAATTTTCTTGTGTGTTTAATCCTGCTAGCAAAAAAAAAAAATTATTCTACTTGATAGGATAAAAATAAAGTACTAAAATGTCTTACCCAAAACTTGGGAACTTCAAAATGAGTTTTAAGAATTGAACATATTATATTATAGGAATCAGCATATTCAAGGAATATACTCCTAGGTACGCACCAAAATGAATATTTGGTGTTTAGTATGGTGAGTGACCTCTCTCTCTCTCTCTCTCTACATCCATCCATCCATCCCAACTTTTGATGGGGACTGAACAGAGAGAAACTAAAGCAACAAAGTCATGGATTCACACTCAATATCAAAAAAAATAAAAAATAAATAAAATGATTTACACTAAGGTCGGTTGCACCCTGAAATATATTCTTTCGCACGTATACAACGCTAGATCCAATCTACTCCGAAAGACAATAACTTGTGCTTGTAGATTGAATAATTTTTTAAACACTCAATCAAACACGTTTCTTCAACCTCTAGTCGATACATATTAGTTACAGCTTATCGTGACTATAAAAATTAAGTTTTTTTTAATTTATTTGAATGGAGGAAGCCAACTTTCTCTTGTTTCAACATGGGGAACAGTGTAAATGTCGTGCTTTACTAGAAATTTTTCAGAGTTTGTCAATTCTGAATAGCCTTTTATCAGTTGAATAACGTCGTAGTAGTTCAGAAAGGGACAATTGTGAGCATGACTTACTTCTATAATTATGTATGTATGCTTTGGACAAGTCGGTATTCACGTAACTATCTACAAATTGTTCACATCAAATAAATCAAAAGTTTCTCATATAAATCGAACTTGGGACCTTATAGTTACCCTTAAATATTTTGTTGAACTTGGAAGCTTATAATGACCCTTAAATATTCTATCACTTTCCGTACAATTATGTCAACAAATTAGATTAAACTCTTTAGGTCGCAAAACCATTACTCTTTAAAGTTTTCAGATCGATGTGATTACCAATAATGTTGTGTCACGTCTTCTCATTGGCTATGTCTATCTAAAATTTTTTTTTTGGGAGATAGGGAACTTGAATTCTTGACTTTAAAAAGAAAAAACTTTCACAAGATAATGAATATCATTGCATCACAAACCCATTGGTATGTCTACCTAAAATTGTTTATACTCTTTACAATGAAAACGAAATATTTTTGTGGTAAATGAAAGGTCAAAATTAGGGAAATCAACCTAAGCAAATGGAATTATTGAATTCGATTAGCATGTAATGAATTGATATTTTTTATTAATAATCCTGCTTGAATTCAAAATTTTGATAACTAATGGTATCGATCTGAGTTTATATTTGTTTATAGCTGATTAAGTTATGATTCGATTACATTTATGTATACTTCTTTTTTTAAATAGATTTATGATTAAGTAATTTAAAAAAAAATGAGCTGAAATTCTACTATATAATTTGCAAAAGTAAATCTTGATTGGGTGTTTAATTAAATTTTTAATGGATTTGAATATTAATTATGAGATTAAAATTTGTTTGTTAACTAAATTCGATCGTTCCATCTGGTGGAAACTTGCCCACACGGCTTCTTGTGGTCCAAGTCATCCTTGAATCAGATAGATAAGGCAAGAAGTCTAATACATTTTTTTGTTTTTTGGTAGACAACTAACAGATTCAAGAGCGATCTATTATATTTAAGGGGATCTTTTATTCATTAATTTTAAATAACTTGCCAAAGTAAAATAAAAGAAAAAAAAATTGGTTAATAAAGGACTCAGATCACATTCAATACACATTTTTTTAAGGTTAATTGTACTAGAGGTTCTTAAAGTATGAGGTTTATTTATTTTTTTTGGTCCCCAATATTTTAATTGCATAATTTTAGTCTCTAAAATATTGAATATCTATATAATAATGTAGCTTATAATTCAAATTTCAAAAAATAAACAAAATGACTTTAGCTTTTCGCGATTCAGATCGCTTTAAATTTTATTTTAAAGTTAATTTAACGACTAATATTAACACCCTAAATTTAATAAAAAAAATAAGTCCCTAAGAATGTGTTTAAAGTGACTTTTTAAAAGTATTTATGAGAATTATTTTTCATAAGTACTTTAAAGAAAAATAGTGTTTAAAACTGCGCTACCACTACCTCTACCACCGTCATCCCCTCTACCACCACTACCTCTATCGCCACCGTCACTACCACCGCCACCGCCGCCTCCCCCACCACCACTGCCGTCGTCACCACCATCAGCACCGTCATCGCCGCCGCCACCACGGTCATTACTATTCACCACAACAATCACCGTCTCCTACTACCACTATTACCGCTCACCCCTACTACAACCGATATTTAAATTTATTTATTTATTCTCTATATTTATGATTTGATTTTGGATATGAATACAAATATATTTGTTGTTTATTATTTTCTAATACTCTGTACCTTCAGACATAGACAATAACTAGTGTTTTTATATAGTCCCTCAAGGAGATAACATTTAAATTGTTAACGATTTTTTATTATAAATTTATCATGTGTTACCTAAATATGGGTAAAAAAATAATTTGGATAATTCTTGACCAAATTTTTATTCAAATTTTGGTCAAAAGTTACCCAAATTATAAAATTTTGGTCATGAGTTATCCAAATTTTAGTTAAGAGATAGTTATATTACATATTTTTTGTCAAGAGCTACCGAAAATTTGGTTAAGAGCTATAAACATTATTTTTTCTCATATTTAGGTATCATGTGATATGTTTATGATAAAAAATCATTAGTAATTTAGATGTTACTTTATTGAGGAACCATATAGAAACATATTAGTACTTTAAGGACCAAAATGATACAATTAAAATATTATAGACCAAAATAAAATAAATCTCATACTACGGGGGGGACCTTTAATGTAATTAACTTTTTTTCTATTTTTCTTAATAGATTGATTATTATTAATAAACCACTTAGAATATATTAGAGGGAATTTCAGTCCGTCACTAAACTGATGATAGGTGATTATTGACCCATGGCCCATTAGGCTGTTGGGCCAGCCCAGCAGTACTCTGTCATTAGAGTTGAACAGACAGTTAAGAAAGGGCAGTGAACCGGTAGCCGAAATGGCCCACCACCCACAAAAGCCAAATCGATGACAAATGTTTGTTGAAAAAAGAGAAAATATTCAACTTAGCAGTTATTTCGTGTCAATAATGTTATTTGGTATAATTTTTATTATCCATTACAAAAGGAATACACTTTATCTATTTTGGAATTTTTTATCGAACGGATTATATCAGATGACAGTCTTGAATTGTAACATTAAATATATATTGGTTGAAACAGACTCTTTTGGGTTTTATTATTATCTTAGGTTTTCTGAATTTTAGATTTAATTAATCAAAATTCAAGCTAGTTTATTTATTTATGATTCACATCCACAAATTATTATCTTAATAAATTCTTAACCAATACAATTTAAAATAATTCATCTATAACAAATCAAAAAATACTAGCTTATATTAAAGGAAAATTGTAATTTAGTAGTGACAAATGATGATACATGAGATTAATGATGACAAAAAGAATTAAATAGGACTATCCAAACAATGAATCCAAGAAAATACTCCATCTCCCATAAATCCACACGTATCATCTCCAACCCACCGTCTCTCTCTCTCTCTCTCTCGAGTAAATATTGCCATGGCGGTTCGGTGGGTGCTTCTGGTGTTGACATATGCCATGGTGTTTGATTTGGCTAATTCATATGATCGCCCACCTGCGAGCAAGTCCCTATTCGTCTCTCTCTCCAGAGATCTTGATTCTACTTCTCCACAACAGGTACCATATCATATCCTCTGTTACACTAGTAATCTCTTCTCTTCTCCTGTTCAATGGGTTCTACCAGAAAAAAACAATGATTCAGTGTACACGATTCTTACCATTGTATAGAGAGAGAGAGAGATGGGTGTCACCATTGGCGGTTGTTTTTGTTAGTTTCTGTGTTTTGAGTTCAAATGGTGGGTACCAATAGATTTGCCATACTTGGTGCTTTTAACTGCTTGTAGCTAATTCTGTTTCTCTGTGAAATGCAACTGATGAAGAAGGTTGATGTGCTAATCTCGGATAGTTTTAATCTTCGAGGAAAAAGAAAATAGGCAGGCTAATCCAATCTTATGTCAAGGGCCTATTGTGTTTTTTTTTTTTGGGGGTAGTGTACCAAAAGTTTGATATCAAGTCCATATTGTGTTTAAATTGTTTATATCTAGGAAAAAAAAAAAGTCACTTTACATCATTATGTATCTTTTGTTTGTCTCATTTTTCAATCCAAGAGAAAGGGAACTTGCCTATATTGTATTCAAATCCACTTCAATACTTTTTTATTTTCATTATATTGTATTCAAATCTACTTCAATACTTTTTTATTTTCATTATTTTTTTGACGAATCATTTATTACTATGGAGTCAAAGAATAATTTATATATAATATGTCTCATTTAAATGTACTAGTTATTGCATGTACGTAGAGGCACAAAGTAATAAAAAATGATAAACAATAAATATATTTGTATTCATATCTAAATTCAAATCACAAACATAGAAAAAAGATAAAAGAATTAAACATCGGTTTGTAGTGGGGGTGAGAGGTGGGGGGCGGTAGTGATGATGGTAGGAGACAGTGATGATTGTGGTGGGTGGCAATGACCTTAGTGGTGGTGGTGGTGGCGGTGGTGGCGGTGGAGGAGGAGGTAGGGGGCGACGGTGGTGGTGGCGGCGCGACAGTGGTGGTGGTGGTGGTGGTGGAGAAGAGGTGGGGGGGCGACGGTGATGGTGGTGGGGGTAGAAGTAGTGGTGAGGTAGTTTCAAACACTATTTTTTTTTTAAAGTATTTATGAGAAATAATTTTTAGAAGTATTTTTAAAAAATCATTCCAAACACACTCTTATGACGCTATTTTTCTTATTAAATTTAAGGTGTTAATATCAGCCGTTAAATTAATTTTAAAATAAAATTTAAAGCGATCTCAACCACGAATAACAAAAATCATTTTGTTTATCGTTTGAGATTTGAATTATAAATTACTTTTTTATTATATAGATGATAAGTGATCCGACAAAAAACAGAAAATCAACTTTTGAGTGTTTGCAGTTAATAGTGACTCTTGTGTCAGACATACCAAACTGTTATTCTTCCATGTACATATTCAAGGCCAGTCACCAACTAGGGGAGGTTGAACTACACAAGACTAGATATGGCATATTTTTGCTTTATTGGATTGAAAATTTTTACAAGTATTACCCACAAAAATATTAAAAATTATAAGAAATATACATTTGCCAGTAAAACCGCAGAAATTGGAACACTATGTCGAGTAGGAGGATGAGTATATCCAATGTGTACAACGTTAGCTAAGTTGAATAACGATGAGTTGAGTAACTCTTTAACCAAAAAAACATGCTTATAAGATCTAAACGTGAGCACAAGTCGATTCTCAAATGACCCAAAAAAGTAAAAATGAATATTGGAAAATTGGAATTCAACTTCTTAAACCATTTACACAGCCAGAGTGTATCAATTCATCTTTGTTCTTGCAGGTGCATATATCTCTGGTTGGTAAAGACAAGATGAGGGTTTCGTGGATTACTGAATCCCCAACTCCGGCAACAGTAAAGTATGGTACATCTCCGAGGTCGTATGAATTGTCTGCGAATGGGAGTACGACTTCCTACCATTACTTGTTGTATCAGTCCGGGGAAATACATGACGTTGTCATCGGTCCATTGAAGCCAAATACAGTTTATTACTACCGTTGTGGCTTGGATTCATCCCCTGAATTCAATTTCAAAACTCCACCAGCACAATTCCCTATCCGGTTTGCCATTTCAGGTACATAGAATTAGCCAATTAGTACGCATTTTGCTACAAATTACATAGGTTGGGCTCTTTTTTGCAAGTAATTTTGGTGGTGCAATGTAGGTGATCTTGGACAGACAGAGTGGACTAGCTCCACCATTCAGCACATTGCAAAATCAAACTATGATATGTTGCTCCTACCAGGGGACTTGTCATATGCTAATGGAGACCAGAAATTATGGGACTCGTTCGGACGGTTTGTTCAGCCACAAGCAAGCCAGAGGCCATGGATGGTGACACAAGGCAATCACGAGATCGAGAAAATCCCTATAATCCATCGTCACAAGTTTACATCCTATAATGCAAGATGGCGTATGCCATTTGAGGAGAGTGGTTCCGATTCCAACTTGTACTATTCCTTTGATGTTTCTGGTGTCCATGTGATCATGTTGGGATCGTACACTGATTTTGAGCCCGGCTCAGCACAGTATAGGTGGCTTCAAACCGACTTGAGGAAGGTAAACAGGAGCGTGACACCGTGGGTCATTGTGCTTATCCATGCACCATGGTACAATTCTAATACTGCTCATCAGGGGGAGCGTGAATCCGTTGGGATGAAGGCAGCCATGGAAGATTTACTTTATGGAGCTCGCGTTGATTTCGTTTTTGCAGGACATGTCCATGCCTATGAGCGCTTTGTAAGCTTCCTTGTTCCCTCTTATTCTTCTCCCATTACTAGCTATGCACTTCCACGAATATTAACATGCTAATTATTTTAAAACTGTCATATGCTTTTGTACATTAGGTAATGAGGGAAGGGAAACTCGATCAAAGGTTATTGATCTGGTCAGACTTGCCCATGCCAACTGACCTTACCCTTTACTGCAATTAAGATTGTGACTTAGGCCTTGCATAGTTGCAATCAAACAATCACCTTAGTGTCTTCACCTTTCGATTGTGAGCACGGTCAATGGATCAACTCATTCATCTCATGGCATGACATACAACTTGTTTTCTCTGTGTTCTCTCCCCTTCTCTCTCTCTCACACTCGTATGTGTATATATGATAACAGACTCGCATTTACAAGGAAAAACCAAACAATTGTGGTCCAGTACATATCACTATTGGAGATGGTGGCAATCGCGAAGGCCTTGCCAGCGAGTAAGTTTGGTTTTACACAACCAGTAATGTATTGCTTTCTTTGTTAACTTTTGTTCTTCAAAACGTATGCATGATTTGCAAGTCGATAATAAACTCATACTTCATATTTAATTTTTATTGTGTTAACAGGTATATAGACCCGAAACCAAACGTTTCAGTTTTCAGGGAGGCCAGTTTTGGCCACGGCCAACTTGAGGTGTTGAATGCGACCCACGCTATCTGGACATGGCACAGAAATGACGACAATGAAGCAACTTCATCTGATACAGTCTGGTTAAGAAGCCTCGCATCAGATCCAGCTTGTAAAGCAGGTCCTGCACAATAAAATTTGAGACCAAAAACGACAACTCTGAAGTGATATTTTTTTATATAGGACCCTTTTTTGTTGTATTTTGTGCATTAATTGTTAGTAACTAGTTTATCCAAAGATTTAAGAAGTATCAAAAGATTGATAGGGAAAGTACTTGAGATCTTATTACAATATTTGAGATCCATAAGAAGTTGGTAAAATATAGTGTTCTTTACTATTGGAAAGTAGAGATAAAAGAGAATGAGTGAGCAAAAACTTCCAAGGTTTCAGTACCAGAGAGTCGATTAACGGATTAAAATATTCAGCTCAACCCTTTATTTTTACGAGCCACCCGATCCATACCCACCTCATGAATTATAATTTATAACTTTACTAGCAATTACAAACCAGTTTTGAAAAAGGTAAATCAATTTAAATTTGGACCAGCTTCCTTATGATCGAATTTCTAGTACTTGCATTACTTCATAATCAAAATTGAGAATCGTTCAAATGAATTTCTTATTAATCTCCACATAGATTATCTGAAAATATACAAAACATACAAAAAAGTGTAGGCTCTTTTTCTTGTGAAATCAAGCATAATATAAATGCAATTAATGCAAAAATCAAGACCCCGGAGAGTCGAGCAATGGAGAAGAAAGGTGTTAACCCAATTGCTATGGTGTTGATTGCCATGATGATAATTGCTAGTACTTGTGCCACAGCCAAAAAGCCATCGTTTGGCGATCGAGTTAGGACTATTTTCATAAATTGTCTTTTACTTGAAGAATTTTTTGAACTTCGTTGAAACCCGCTTGCATCTGTTGATTTTCTTTGATCAATCTCTTGAACGTCTTTTGAAACTCAAGACGCATCAACTTTAAAATCTTTAATTATGTCGGCATTATTAAGATCGTTTGTTTTGATATCAATTATTACATGCACACTTCAAGCAATATAAAAAATAAACGAAAGATAAAATTGGGCAAATAAAACTCACTTCAAATGGGGTAGAACTCTCCGGTGGTTCAATTTGAGGAGAACTAAATTTTTAAAATTTCACAAAAAAGTTCAATACAATATTCAACATATTTATTTTATTGATAGAAAGACCTTTAAATACAAGATGATAAAAATCTATACTACTTATAAAAGTGACTAACAATGAAAAACTTTTGATTTTCTCTTTTACCCTCAGTTAATATTATAAAGCCTATTATATCCCTCCTACCCTTTTAACTTCTAAAATTAAATATATAAACCTCTCATATTCCATGATCTTCTAAAATTATTTACATTCGTAAACATCTATATCTATACTACTTATACCCCTATTTAATTTTTTACTACCAATCATGTCATATTACATCATTTAATATCTATTCAATATTGCACCAAATCAACTGCAGTCATTAGATCAGTAATAAAATTTACTGATCTAACGGTTGCAAGAGATTTGATGCAAGATTTGGTGCAAATAACATTGCTCATATTATATTATCTATCTATACTATTTTTAAACGTTAATACTTGTAAAAAACTTTTGATTGACAATAATGTAATTAACACATGCTAAAAATCAAATAATATCATTTTGTGTTAATTTTTCACTAGCCAAAAGTCTCTCTTGTATTTTACTGTCAATTAAAGAGACATAACTCTTATAGAACTCTTAGAGTTTCATAACTCAAATTCCTTTAGACGTGCAATTTTTATGCTTCTTTATTTATTCTTATTTTTATTTGACAATTTTTTTATGTTAATTTTGAGTAGCTGGTTTCAAGTAACACAAACAACAATAGTACTATTTGTTGAAAGCAAGTAAGATTATTGTATCTACAATTATGAATTTGTGCCATCCATTACTAAAAATATCAAACTTAAGTTCGGCCACATTAATTTAGAAATTAAACATTGTATAAATTTATACGTTAAAACTTAAGAGAACTAAGTTGTTGGTGTGACAATAATTAAATTATGTACCTGATAAAACAATTCTAGAATACATCATTACATATAAGTTTTATTAAATTATATTTTGATTCATAAGTATATATTTGTTAATATATTTATTTGATTATTTCGTAATAGAAATAATCTTAATTAAAATTAAGATAAAGCTATAATACGTATATCCGCCACCAATTGGAACTTGAACAATTTCATGTCTTTCATATTCTCGCTTCTTTTATAATTATGTTATAGACCAAGAAATATGAATTAATCATGTAGCATAAAATGTTTATTCATAACATGCTCGATCCAAGTCATAAAATATTTATTCATAACATGCTTGATCCAAGTCTTTTGAACAAACAATTTTATGAAATATTATTTTGAAGTGTTTTGAAGATGCTTCGACGTTAACTATGCATCAGGTCTATTTATTAGAAGATTGCATTTTTTGCATTTTACATTTGAAAAATCAGCAGACACAATTATTGACATATTTGTGAGTAGCGGGCAAAAACTTTAATCGCAAATTTCATTGGTGATCATATATTTTGATTTGGAGAAAACTAAAAATAGAAATTATAATTTAAAATTTAAAATTATCAGCGTGCAACGCACGCGTGCATCAACTAGTTACCTTAAAACTAACCTAACCATTGACTCCATTATCTTAGTAATCAGATAAAAAACTAATAATAAAATATTATATCACTAATTCACTCACTAATAATTTTCTAATAACCAATTCTTTGGTCAAATAAAAAATATATTAAAAATATGCACATAATATTACCACTTTTGAAAATTAATTTCTGACTTGTTTTCTTGAAATTCCTAATAACAACTATAGGACAAAACCAATTTTGTTGGTTGAGCATAAGTTTGACAATCGTGTCGAATTAAGCGAGTTCGTATCGAATTAAAAAGATTCGTGTCAAAAATCATCCAACTCGTATACAAACTATTTATTAAATGAATGAAAATCATAAAAAATAAATACGGTCCATTTATTTAACTGGTTACCCTATAGGAACCGTGTTATCCACCAAATAAATGAATTATTTTGGGGCAGGCCCATTTGCCCCTGACCCATTTATCATAGAAAAGTATAAGCACAACTGATTCAAACATCCGACATGTACATTAAAAACCAAATTCCACCACTAACATATTATAAAGCAAAAAATCAAAATAAATCAGAAAAACATACTTCAAAATCAACATCTAACATCTTCATCAATGAAATATGTGTTTTTTAAATTAAAATTGAAAAGGTTCTAGACCCAATTCCTATGTATACCTATTTAAAATTGGGTGATTTGAAAGTCGGTACAATTTTTTAGACTTATTTGAACAAAAATATAACACAAAATTTTATTTGGACTAATGTGCATATTTTTAAAAAATGATAATATTGTCATTCAGTAAATAGCTAATGAGTTGAAACTCTTTGTATTCATTCCATATATTTTGGCTACAATCAAGCAATGAGAGGTAAAATATGAACATATTTTCTCTAACAGTTTTTTTTTCTCTCTCTCTTTATATTTTTCTCTTACTCTATTAAAATATATTAATAGTACAATAACACAATTACACTAATTAGTTACATCAATCAGTTATTTGTCTTATAATATATCAAACAGTTACTCATGCGTTCTAATAAATCAAACAGTTACACAAAATTATGACACTAACCTAATTTGTCATTCAGTTGTTTACATAAACTAAATAGTTGCACCATTTAATATCGCAGCATCGTTATACCATCAAGCCTTAACAATTGAATGAGACTGTGATTGTTACATCTATTAAAAAAATAGTTATAACCATTAAAAAACAGTTACACCCATAAAAAAAATAGTTACACCCATTAAAAAATAATTACACCCATTAAAAAAATAGTTACACCCGTTAAAAAATAGTTACATCCATTAAAAAAATAGTTACACTAATTAAAAAAATAGTTACACCAATTAATAAACAGTTTCACTCATTTAAAATAAAAATAAAGAAGTTTTTTTTCCCTACATCCCAACAACGAACAATACATAATATCTAACAAAACATCTTGATTAATTTTCTTTTTAAAAAAAAAAATTCAATGTTTATTTACATATAATTTGTGGCATTCTAATCAAATCTCATTGCCATAGAATCTTGTTACCAAAGAAAAAAGGTTTTGATAATTAATACCCCTATTTTACCTCGTACTATTATTAATCTTTACATATTTGTTTTCTCAAATAACGATTGCATAATGTAAGGGAGGGTATTTAAGTAAAAAAATTTTTAATTCATTTGAATTTTATACCTAAACACAAAAAAGTTTTATAAAAATTGTACTTAATAGAATAAACAACTTATCAATACACTTTTGCTCAAATAAGTTTAAAAAATTATGCCCACACCTAAAAACCATTTAAAATTTAAATAGATGAACGAGTGATAAACAAATTGTTATACTTCACCTGAACACGACCTATGTAACTGACGGGTCCACCCGTTTATCACTTGAATCCGTTAAGGTTAAATTTAAATCTGTTAATTTTGTGTCGAATAATCGAATCGTGTTGCATTTTGCGAAACTTAATTGTGCACACCATCTGACACTATCAATTGTTGTATTAAACCCACACAAATTTTTCTGTATTAATATACTATGCACTTCCATTATGAAGTCGGTTTTGATAGATATACATTGAGTCAGAAAAAGGATATTAACTGTAGGAAGTTTTCTTTGGGTTACTTGATCACTTATTTAAGTGGAGCAGTGTCATGACAGTCTAAGTTGTAGAGAGGTGTTGTTTTATCTACAACACAACTTGAGTATATCATTGTCACTAAAGCAAGCAAAGAATCGACGCGGATGAAGGAATCTTACAAGAATTAGGCTTAGAACAAGAGAAAAGTAAGATATCATTGGATCTATGATGTATTAAAGATGAAATTATTATAGCTTGAAAAGATCCATAGTGATGAAAATATCTCACATATGATGAGTAAACCATTGTGTAAGGAGAAACTCGAAATTTGTCAAAGTAAAAGAGACCAGAGGGGAAGATTATTGGGTTTGGGGTCCAGCCCATGTGAACAGCCTAACCCAAAATTAATGGGTTCATTAGCCCATTCTTTAAATGTTCTTTTACTTTCTTAGGTAAGTAAACAACAAAAAGAAAATGGGTGTTTTGTGAAATAACGTGGTCAACCTTTGACCACATGAATCTAATTCAATTAGGTTTGGTCAGGTTGGGTATGTAAACCCACTTGGGTGGAGGTGCAAGAATCAGAAGCAAGAGGCGGCGTGAATAGTCGTGACGAGACCGAGAGGAAAAGAGAAAAGTTGCTCGCCTTGGATTTATTTGAGCCAAAATTCGGTCAGGCAGACAACGTCCGATTTTGATGAAATTTTAGTACATTGTTCACAATAATGGACTGTGTAGTGATTAATTTATTTTGTCGAAAATCTTCTTGATATTTTGTAAGTTCTATCGGATTAGATCTCTCCATGTTATTTTGTTGATACCCATTTTTAAGTGATGAATTATTAAGACTTTAATAACTTCCAGAAATTGTTTTGAGAATGATTGTTATTGATAATACCTCGTACAAGCCCTAATTGTGAGCTCAAGAACGGAGGTCAGGAAAGACGCGGAGAACTCAGAGAATCAGGGGTAGAGCTCCCCTTGGAGAGATCGTAGCAGAAGTGACTAGGGAACAGCTGAGTAATTGCAAAAATTGAGCCTAATGCATGAAACTCTCAACTAATTAAGATTCTCTTTCAAAATCAACGAGGATCTCATGAATAATAGGCAAAGATCTTGACTGAAATCCCACAGAATAGGGAGCAGCTTTATAAATACTATGTAATGCCTCATCAAGAGGAGAGGCCCCTCAAAAAACCCTAATTAGATCATACATTGTACTGTAATACATTCGAGAAATCAAGAGAGAAAATAAAGGAGTAAGAGCCTCCATTAGAGAGTGGATTAGCTGAGCTCCAGAGCCGGTGAACCACTATATTTTTATTGTGCAAATTCTCCTACCCTCTAAGAAACACTTCATCTTTGTCATTATGAAGTTGGTAACCTAGATTCACCTTTGGTCCCACGCACTCTGTTCACCCACGTTAGTTTGCACTATCAGTTTGGCGCCGTCTATGGGAACGACTGTTCCTGTTACAAATATGCTGATCTCTTAGTGACTGATGGTTTCAACACGAAACATGAGCATAAGCCAAACAAACCCACCTCGGATGCAGGACCAACAAGGAGCCACCAATGACAGACAACCCAAGAACGTCCTAGAGACTGATCCTCCCATGGGGAATCCCCCCACGAATAACAAGATGGAGGTCTTTTACCTCGTCAATCAACGCTTGATAAAGCAAAACGAAGAGCTCTTAAAGCTTGTGCAGTGCCCACAGGAGGCACGTCTAGCCCAAAAAGGTCAAAATAGTCCCCATCACAGGGATCAACAACACCTTGATCCACTAAGAGAAGACAACGAAAGAGGGGAGAATAGACAGACCTTGGGGCAGGTTCCCCAACTACCCCTTAGGAATGGCCACAATGAAGAAGTACAAAGTCAAAATCATAAAGGTGAAAAGAATGATGTCCTCCCTTATCAGCTGGAGAGAAGGGAACAATATTGGGAGCAACGCTTCAAGGGCATCCAACAAGAGCTCAGCCACATGAAGGAAGCGATCAGAAGTAAAGCTCCAGTTACAATGGATGCCTTGGTACAGTAGACTGAATCTCCATTCACGCCTGGGGTGTTGCATTTTCCCCTCCCCCCAAAATTCAGGATGCCACAGATAGAGTCCTTTGATGGAACTAGGGACCCCATGGACCACCTCAACACTTATAAGAAGCAGATGGAGTTGCACGGGTACCAGAATCCTATACGTTGTCGAGCCTTTGCCATCACTTTGAAGGGTTTAGCCTTGGCATGGTTTAACAGGCTCCCCCTGGCCTCAATCTCTTCCTTCAAAGAACTTTCCATTTCCTTCGTATCCCACTTCATAGGGGCTCTGACCTATATAAAGTCGAGCTATCATATTTTGAATGTGAAACAGGGACCTCAAGAAAACCTCAGGTCTTATGTCCAAAGATTTAATTCAGAGTCATTAAAGGTGGATGTCCCAGACGAAAAGTTTGCCATCACTGCCTTCATAGTTGGTCTAGGGATGCAATCTAAAGATTTGATGTTCTTCATATCAAAAAAATCCCCAAGCAAGCATGGCCGAGGTGTTTGCCAAAGCAGAGAAATATATAAACGACGAAAAAGCTCTTCTTTCCAAGGTAGAGAGCTCTTCTGCACATAGATATAAGGGAAAGGAAGAGCAAAAGAGGAACCGAAGTCCTAGGAGAGAGAAGGAAAGAAACATATCTCCAAAGAGAGATAGATCTCCCATAAGAGATAAGGAGCGATCCCCAAAAAGAAGGGGGAACGTTAGGGACCGATTAGGACCCCCGCAGCCTGAACTATAGCTGAGGTATGCACCTCAGCAATATACCCCTCTCACTGCAATAGTGTCCCAGATCCTATACAAGATGCAGAACGAGAAATTCCTAAGGTGGCTTCCACAAATGAAGGCAGATCTAACTAAAAGTGACCCTACGAAGTACTGCGAGTATCATAGGGATCATGACCATCACACTGACGATTGCATTCAGTTAAAGAAGGAGATCGAGTTCTTGATCCAGAAAGGGCAGTTGTGACGATTTGTCGCCCATGACAACCAACACAGGGCTCCACCACCACCGACACCTTAGCAACAAGCCCCTGCACAGCACCAGCAACCCTTAGGGAAAATCAGAGTGATATTTGAAGGATTTGTTGGCGGTGGAGAATCTAGTGCAACCAGAAAGCACACCTGCGCAGGATCAGAGCTGGCAAAGTGCTGGAAGTGCACACCGTGTCCAAAATACCTCGGCTGAGCACAATCATCACTTTTTTGAATTCAGACTTGGAAGGCTGCCAGCATTCCCAAGATGACCCGTTGGTGGTAAGGGTCATTATGGCTACCAAACGGTTCATCGAGTTCTAATTGACAATGGGAGCTCGGCCGACATCATTTTCGCGTCTGCCTTTGACAAAATAGGCATAGGAAGGGAGAAGCTTGAGCCAGTAAGTGCTCACTTAATGGGATTCTCAGGGAAAATGGTGCTATCCCTGGGATCCATCCAACTCGTGCTCACTATGGGGGACCCTCCTTGCCAAGCCACTACCACTGTAAAATTTCTGGTGGTTGACGCCCCTTCTGCATCCAATATGCTACTTTGGAGACCATCCCTCAATGCAATGAAGACTATCCTCTCAGCATATCACTTGATTGTAAAATTTCTTACAGAAAATGGAGTTGGAATGGTCCGAGGAGACCAGCGAATAGCCAGGGAGTGCTACATGGCCTCGGTGAAGCAGAAAGAGGTTGAAAATATCCAACTAGATAAGCTTGACATGAGGGACGAGCTGGACACGAGGCCTATGCCGTCAGAAGAGCTAGAGTCAGTCCAGCTCGATGAGGAGCCTGAACATATTGTTTACATGGGATCTAAGTTGAGTAGAGAAATAAAAGACCTACTCACCTAATTCCTGAGGAAGAACATAGGGGTGTTTGCTTGTAAGCAAAAGGACATGGAAAACATTGACCCCTCAGTCATCACGCACAAGCTAAGTGTGAATCCCATTTGCAAACCTGTTAAACAGAAACAGAGAAGTTTTGCTCCAGAATGCCAGAAGGCAATTAACGAGGAGGTCAGTAAGCTCCTCTACGCCAAAGCCATCAGAGAGGTAGACTACCCTACCTAGTTAGCGAATGTGGTACTGGTCATGAAGACCAATGGAAAATGGCGGCTCTATATTGACTTCACTGATCTCAATCGAGCATGCCCCAAAGACAGTTTTCCCTTACCTCGATTCGACTTGATCGTGGATGCCACTGCTGGGTATGAGCTCCTCAGCTTCATGGATGTTTTCTCAGGTTATAATCAGATCAGGATGGACCCAGTGGATCAGGAGAAGACATCATTTGTGACTGAACAAGAAACTTACTACTACGAGGTCATGCCTTTTGGATTGAAGAATGCTAGAGCCATCTATCAGCGCCTAGTGAATAGAATGTTCCAGAAGCAAATTAGGGCATCCATGGAGGTCTATATCGACGACATATTGGTAAAATCACTGAAGGCAGAGCTGCACATCGAGCACCTAGCAGAATCGTTCCAAATCTTCAAGGAGTACAAGATGAAATTCAACCCTACAAAGTGCGCCTTTGGGGTATCAGCAGGGAAGTTTCTGAAATTCATAGTCAACAGTAGAGGAATTGAGGCTAACTCAGAAAAGGTAAAGGCAGTTCTGGATATGCGACCACTGTCCAACATCAGGAGATCCAACGCCTAATAGGAAGGATAGTCGCCTTGAGTCGTTTTGTATCCAAATCAAGTGACAAGTGTTAACCTTTCTTTCAGGTCTTGAAGAAAGCATTTCAGTGGGAGACCTGGTGTGAGGAATCGTTCAAAGCACTGAATGAGTACCTAAGTTCTCCCCCTGTCCTGGTAAGTCCCTTAGAAGGGGAAGTATTTACTCTTTATTTAGTTGTCTCAAATTTCTCCACCAGCACAACACTAGTTAGGGAGCGAGACAGAGCTCAACAACCAGTTTACTACTGTAGCAGAGCTCTAAGGGGGGCAGGAGAGATATCCAAAGATGAAAAAGCTAGTTTTGGCCCTAGTGACTACGGGTAGGAGACTTAGACCATATTTCCAGGCTCATACTATAGAGGTTCCAACAGATCAGCCAATAAAGTAAGTGCTGCATAAACCAGAGTCTTCGGGAAGGCTAGTTAAGTGGGCAATAGAGCTCAGCGAATTTGATATTAGGTATAAGCCAAGGACTACAATCAAAGGACAAATTTTGGCAGATTTCATCATAGAATTCACTGCAGTAACACCCGCGAAGCCACACTACTAATACTAACCTTCCCGTATGGAAACTTTCGGTAGACGGAGCTGCCAATGCCCAAGGAAGCGGTGTAGGATTGATCCTGACCTCTCCAGATGAAGTAGACGTGGAATACGCTCTCAGGTTTGGGTTTAAGGCTTCAAACAACGAGGCCAAATATGAAGCTGTCATTGCTGAGCTCAACCTTACTCATTAAATGGAGGCAGAGCAGTTGGAGATCAGCAGCGATACCCAGCTTGTCGTGAAACAGATAGAGGAGTCATACGAGGCTAAGGGTGAGAAAATGGTTCTCTACCTCAAAAAGGTACAGGAATTGATCAAGAAGTTTGTTCAGGTTAAGTTCAAGCACATTCCTAGAGTCAAAAATTCGAGAGCAAACACCTTGGCAAGGTTGGCAACAGTTTCGCAAGAAAATTTGGATAGGTTAATTCCAGTGGAGCATTTAGCAGAACCATCTGTATGCATTGAAGATGAAGAAGTTCTGCCTATGCAAGAACCACCGAGCTAGGTGGACCCCGTCAGAGGGTATCTTCAAAATGAGACTTTACCGAAAGATTCTAAAGAAGCTGCAAAATTAAGGGTCAGGTTAGCCAAATTTTCTATTTTACAGGGAAACTTGTACAAATGGGGATTTTCGACACCTCTACTCAAATGTGTGAGAGATGAAGATGCTAATTACATACTAAGAGAGATCCATGAGGGAGTCTGCGACAATCACATCGGAGCTCGGGCCCTAACAAGAAAAACATTGAGGCAGGGGTACTACTGGCCCACTATGCTCAAAGATACTGCAGATCTGGTCAAGAGATGTATAGCTTGCCAAGTACACGCCAACACTCCCCGCTGTCCACCAAAGCTCCTAACATCGGTGGTGAGCCCCTAACCTTTTCAACAATGGGGTTTAGATATACTTGGCACTTTCCCTACGGGGGTTGGACAATGCAAGTTTGCCATTATTGGGGTGGACTACTTCACCAAATGGGCAGAGTCAGAGCCTTTGGCAACAATCACGGAACAAAAAGTCTAAAACTTTGTCTGAAAGTCGATAATCTGCAGGTTTGGGATTCTAAGGGCAGTTATTTCAAAAAATGAAAAGTAGTTTGATAACCCTAAGTTCAAGAAGTTTTGTGTCGAGCTGGGGTTAAAAAATTTCTTTTCGGCCCCAGCTCATCCCCAATCCAACGGGCAGGCAGAGGTCACCATTCGAACGATAAAGACTGCCTTGAAAACTAAGCTAGAAGTACTGAAAGAAAAATGGGTGGAGCAACTCCCTGAGGTGTTATGGGCTTACAGAACCACAGTCAGGACCGCCACTCAGGAAACCCTGTTTGTTTTGGCTTTCGGAACTGAAGCAGTAGCTCCCGTGGAGATAAGGCTCCCGTTCCCCAGAACTGAGTTTAGCGACGCAAGGCATAATGATGAGGCGCTACTACTCAATCTCGATCTATTGAATGAGAAGAGAGACGAGGCCTTACAGTGTATAAAACATTATCAAAGGAAGACAGTCAGGTACTACGACAAGAAAGTAAAGCACAAAAGTTACAAGGTAGGGGATCTAGTGCTTAGAAAGCTACTGCTCGCGCGGAAGGACCCTTCCCATGGGAAACTAGGCCCAAACTGGGAAGGTTCTTATATCATATCAAGGGTTATCAGGCCCGAGAACTATGAGCTGCAAACTGGGGAAGGAAAAATCTTGCCTCATTCTTGGAATGCAGAAAATCTTAAGAGATTTTTTCAGTAAGTTTTTCTGTAATTGGAACATTTTTTCAATCAAACTGAGAACTTTTGACCCTCTTTTGTAAGTGCCTACAAAAAACGCTTCCAACTCAAAGATGAGCTCGCTAGCTCATAAAATTGCGATGAGCTCTCTGGCTCATAAAATTAAGATGAGTTTTCCAACTCATAAAATTAAGATGAGCTTTCCAGCTCATAAAATGAAGATGAACTCTTCAACTTATAAAACAAAGGTGAGCTCTTCAGCTCATAGAATAAAGATGAGCCACACAGCTCATAAAATAAAAATAAGCTCCTCAGTTCATAAAAAGAGCTTTATAGCTCATGATGAACTCTTCAGTTTATAAAAAGAGCTTCATAGCTCACGATGAACTCTTCAGTTCATAAAAAGAGCTTCGTAGCTTACGATAAACACTTCAGTTCTTAAAAAGAGCTTTATAGCTCATGGTGAACTATTCAGTTCAAAAAAGAGCCTTGTGGCACATGATGAACTCTTCAGTTTATAAACAAAGCTCCATAGCTCACTATGAATAGTTCAATTCATAAAAAGAGCTCTATAGCTCAAGATGAACTCTTCAATTCATAAAAAGAGCTATATAGCTCATAGCTAACTCTACCAGTTCACTTAAAAGGGTCCAGAAGCCCGAGAATAGAGACATATAACCAAATTCAAAATTACAAGTTCAAGAGTCCACAGAAGAATCAGAAACCATCAAATAAGAACAAATACTCATATATCCAACAACAATACAAAGGCAAAAAAGACTACAAGAGATATTCTCAGTCCTTATTCACCCTTTAAGCGTCTCTGGAGCTCAGCAACTTCCTCCTTCAGGCAGACATTTTCTTCTTTTAGCTCATCCCTTTCCTTCTGGGCTTCTATCAGAAGAGTTACATGTTTCGGCCTAGATGAGGAGAATAGTATTGTAGTCAGAGAAGATCCAGATGAGAAAGAGGAGTCACTGGCATGGCCACTTTTACGTTTTCCAGAGGAAGTACCAACAACCTCAACCTCATCAGATTCAGAAGGACAGGAGTCAGCAGAATTCGGGTAAGAAACAAAGTCCATAGCGGAACTGGCAGCACTGAACATAAACAAGTTATCTGGCATCACCAACTCAGAGTAGGGCACAAGCTCAACTTCTATCATATGATCAATTCACATCTCCTCTAACAAATCCAATTCAGGAGGACCTACCAACCAAATTAAATCTTACGATTAGGAGACTACATTAAAAGATCTGAACAAATACAGGTTACCGAGATATTTACCTAAATAAGAATAACTCTTCCAGGATCTAGGAACTCTGCACTCTCTATAGTGCAGCTCTATAGATCTCCAAGAATCCCCAATAACATAAAAGAAGCGATTGGTTCATCCCTCAAGAGGAGAAGGAAGGTCAAACACCAGACATCGCAGCTTGAAGTGCCTCCACCAAAAACAGACAAAGCACAAAACCTCATCTTCCTCGACATCGAAAAAGTAGAAGAATTCTCCTACAATGGAAAACTTGCCATCACCACGCAAGCGCCAAAACAAAAAGAAACTGATCATGATAGCCCACCCATTGGGAGAGAGACGAGAAGGGCATAACCCACAATAAGCCAAAATGTAACCAATAGCGGGATGAATGGGGAGACACAACCCCATGTCCAAAGCCCCCTCAAAGAAACAAGTCTCCCCTCGAGGGGGATAATTGCAGGGCTCGTCAAAAGATGGGGCTCGCAAAGCTAGTTCCACGTCGAGAAAGAACTTCTTCTCTATCCCGACCAAGTCTGAGAATGACAATGACGAAGGCACTAAATAATGGGTCTGTCACTCCCACTCAATTTCGTAGGAGCTTCGTTCCCTGAAGAGGGGGGAGATTGGGACAGCCATTGGAGTTGCAAGAAGGCAAAGAGGAGATATAGGAAGAAGATAACAAAGATGAAAAGCTTTTGGAGAGAATGAATGTCCACGGAATCAAAAAGTCAAGATATTAAAGAATCAGGAAACACGTCGAACCCAAAGGCGGCAGATCTTTGAGTTTCCAAATTAAGGCAGCAGATATGTTTAAGGAAGTCAATAAAATGTGCACAATACAAGAGGAGTTAATGACAAATTCTACCAATCATGAGCCATTAAATAGCCAAGAAAGGCTTGATATAGCCTTGGACAAGCCCAGAAGGTCGGATTCTTTCCTCGGGTATGACGAGGTTCAATAATTTAAATAGTTGAATCATATCCCAAAAGAGACTTCTCAGATTTCTTTGGGCTGACTAAAAGGTGAACTCTATTCCTGAGGCACAACAAGGCTTTGTGAGTATAAGCAGCTGCTAGAACCATATTCTCAGTAAAGCTAGCAGATGCACTAGAAGCAATCATACCCTAGTCTTTACTCCCAGCAACAAGGAGAAACCTTCCAAGAATGAAACTAGATTTTCAGGGGTCAATAAGCTCTGCAAACCCTAATGAAGTTCTGGGAGGTCTGCACCAAGGGTTTTCAAGCTCTAGGGAAGTAAGAGCTCAGTCAGGGGAATACATGGCAACTCTGAGCCCCGTTGCGTCAAGGAGATCTAAACGACTCCTCGAAGCAAGGGGCAGGGGGAAAGAAGGGGAAAAAGGAACATAAGCAGTTATGTAACTTAGCTAAAAGGAGACAATAGACAAGCCCTAAGGAAGCAGGGGCTTCTTGGTAGAGGTTCGTACAAGACCAGCATTTAGGAGCGCTCAGAGAAATAGACTTCTTATGGGGAGGTTAGATTAGCAGAAGGAAATCAACATTGTCCCGATACTCCTCATCCACCTCAAGCATTTTCAACACTCGATGAGCCATAAAAAAAATATAAAAAAAAAAAGAGGGCAAAACTCGACCCCTGACTGGGGAGGTAAGATGCCTTTCCAGAGATGTCAGCTCTTATGGTTGTATAGACTTTCTGATACATCTCCTCGGAAAATTCTTATGTAGACCTCGGGTTAGACTTCTAGAAAGGCTCATCTTCAAATAAAGTTCTCATGTATGCAGCAACATGGCCTCCATAGATGTGCCTGTGAGGGACCTCAGCGTCAAATTGCTTACTCTCTTTTCCAAATCCAGCAAACCTTTTATCACTGTGAGGAATGTCAAGTTCACCATCCAATGCTCCCTTTGGGGTTGAGGTCTACTTCGAGATCTACTTGTATCTCTACATAAGTTTTCTAATCTTTGAGTTCTAAATGTATGTCAGTATCACAGTAATAACTCAGACAGGCTGAAAGAATGGTGTGCAACTTTTCAAAACAAGGATTATACTTCAGAATACGAAATCAGAGCTTACATTCAAAAAAACTGGACATTGGCACCAGCATCACAACAACAGTTCAGAAAAGATCATGAATCAGATGTGCAAAAACAGAAGTTACGATCCAAGAATTCGAGTTGTTCAAAACAAAACCAGAAATTATAGCCTAAGATCCTAAGTTTCTAAAGACAGAGAAAGTGAATGGTCTTGCAGATCAGCAGATGAAGTTTCAATAACAAGAACGGAGCCCGGTAGCTCAGAAGATAAGGGCCTAGATGGTAGGGGAGCAGAATTCTCAGGGGTGCTGGTCCCTGGAGCCTCCACTCTAGCTATTGACGAATCTTGGGCAAGGGCCTCAATCACTAGGTCAGCAGAGAGGGGAATGTTAATAAGAACAGCTGTAGGAGATGACATTTTAGTGCCTTCTAGAGCCCAAATAGAGGCGGCAGAAGCTAAGGGGTTATCATCACCGTCTGAGTCAGTCTCCTCCAACTCCTCCTTAGTGGGGATAGTAAAGTCGAAGTTGAGGTCTGGATAGGCCTTCTCCGCTTGGCACTAAAAGGCCAACCATCCTGAGGCCCACTTGGTGGTGACATCATCCTTCAGCTTGACTATTATGTCATCCCTCTCCCTGACAGTTGTCTTCTACACCTCGAGCTCACCACATAAGCTCTCGTTCACCTCAGTCAGGATAACATACTCCTTTCTAAGGCTCTCGAAGGAGCTCCGAGCATCAAAGGCTTCCTGACTAACTTTGGTCCAGGCATTGATTTTGAGTAGCAACTCTTCCCTGGTCATCCTCAGCTCATCCTTGACCTTCTTCTCTCTTTTCTCAGCCTTACCCTTAGCAGCTTGAAGGCCTTCATAGTCAGAGCTCTGCTTCTCTAGTTTTTGCACCTGAGTTCTGCGGCTCTCATTGTCAAAGGTCAGCTCAGCGACCTTAAACTCGTGTGTCTTCAAAGCTTTGGCAGAGTCCTCCGAAGATCGGACCCTGCCCATCAAGTTCTTAAAATGGAGAGCCATCTGTAGACAAAAAAAGAAACAGGTATAAATCAACACAATTCAACTGCGCCGAGCTAAGAGCGGGTGTAAAAATACTTAAAGTGGCTACTCCTTGGAGAGTTGAGCAAAAAGGGGCCCTCCAAATATCGAATTCAGAGAGAATGGGCGAAATGACCCCAGTAGCCAACTCAGCGTTGTTGAAGAAGGAGTCTTCATCAGTCTCCTGGTCCTCCCTTCTTTTGACTTTGGGACTCCAGAGAGGCAGCTAGGATGGTTGCTCAGGTGGTCCAAGGGGTGCAGAGTCTGGCTGAATTTCAGTAATCAGCCACAAGGCTCCCTCAATCTCAGAAAAGGTGGGGGAAGCCAGCCCAGACTCAGAAGCTTTTTTGGGGGCAAACTGGGCCCCTTGAAGAGAAGAAGGGGTCGGAGAGTGGATGAGGGAGTTTGTCCTCCTTTGCTCAAGGCAGGAGAAGGAGGGCACTCCAAGTTTCTGCACTTTAGCCCTATCAATGAGGCTGCCTCCAAAGCTGGTCTCAGCCTTTCATTTGTCACTTTTCCTACTTTTCTTCAGTAGGTCAACCTTAGCCTGGAGTTCCTCAGGGTAGATTTTATTATGGAAGAGCCTGGGAGATCTGAACCAAGCAAGTTAAACAGAAAAGAAAAAAAAAGGGAAGGCAAGGGAACCAACTCAAAAAGTGTTACCTTTTATGTCTTCAGGTCTAACAACTAAGATGGGGAGCGGAGCCTCTATCGACACCTCAAGAGGACTAAATCCATGTGTTACTAAGACCCAAGGCTTGATGAGCTCGGAGTACTTCTCTGGACTATACTTCTCCAATTTTTGTTTCACCCTCTCATCCTTAGCACTGAGCTCAGGTCGAATGCCTGAAAAACAAAACAAGGAGAGCAAAGGTAAAAAAGGTAACTCGATAATTTCTAAACCAGAGCTCAATCAGTTCGAACAAGTACTCACCTAAGTTATTAGGGGCGGACCAAGTTCTAGGGATACCCAGAGTGTCAGTCCTGTCAGCAGGGTTGTACTCCCAGTTGGTGCCCCCAACAAAAAAGAACTGTTTCTTCCAACCTTTATGGGAGCTCGGGAGATGAGTAATGATCTGCCTAGCTGTGATTCGCTTGGAGATATATAAGAAATTCTCTGATGAGATGAGCTTGACATTAAAAAGATCCACAAGTAAGGAAAGACTAGGGACCCCCGAGCTCATGTTTCTTAAATAAAATTAGAAGACTCACCAGTACACCCCAGAAATTAGGGGAGAGCTGAGCAGGGCAGACGTTGAAGTGTTGTAAAACACTCTTGATGAAGGGATGCACAGGGAAGCGAAGACCATTCTCAAAAGCGGCCACAAAGAAACAGACTTTTTTATGAACTTGGGCAACATATGAGGTGTATTTATCTAGACACCAGGAGAAAAATCGTAACGAGCACTGTGAATTTTCATAAGAGAAGAGTCAACCTCATTGGGTCCTACGAGCTCAGCATGCCTAAAGGCAGCCTCTGTGCCCGCTGCACTGTCAAAGATTCCTACCCCACTCATCTTGTCCTTACCTTTGTTAGGATTAGGGGGCACAGAAGAAGACGATGGGGGTGGTTCCTCAATATTTTTCTCGTCATCGACAGCATCTACACCGGGAAAATTATCGATCTCCTCACCCACATCCCCTACATTAGTGTCATCTTCGGTAGACCTTTCCCCCAAGAGAGAAGTAGATGAGCGAGTAGCTCTAGAAGGAGTAGACATGACTAGAAAAGAGAAAGATAAATTGAAAGAACGGTAGAGAGGGGGAATACTAATTAAGCACTCCCTGATAACCCTAGGGTCAACGCAATAGCTTCCAACAGCAAGGATTCACACGATAGAAGACCAGTCCACGAAGTGGGGAAGATAAGACAGGCAGTAGTTTCGATTCCAAAAGTAAAAGAACCGAAAAGCCCAGAAATGCAATGACCACCTCGAATTCGAGGGATCCAGAACGAGAAAAGGTGAAAAAGGGACAAAATGGTGTACCTAGTTAGGAAAGAGCAACGAACAGCTGCCTAGGGCGAAATGGAAGAAAGGGGGCAATGCGAATCTTCAAATCAAACCACAAAACTCGATCTTGAACGAGGAATCAGAGAACTCCAAACCAGAAAGCTAGGAAATCACAAGAAGAGAGAAGTAGCAGAGAAGTTGAGCAGTGGAAAAGGATGGTTCAGATAGCTGTTTGAGCATTTAAAGCTTGAGGGACGTGGGCTGGAATGTGAGCGAAAAACGAGAAAGCCATGATTGTTGAAAATCGTCAAAAAGGCCTCACTCATGTGCAAGCCAAGGTCAGCCACTTGTAGATCCAGCTCGGTTTAAAAAACAGCTCAACCCCTGCTCAAGCCGGCTTGAACTAGGGGCTGGAGGCAACTGATGATACCTCAAACAAGCCCTACTGTGAGCTCAGGAAAGGAGGTCAAGTCAAGAGGTCAGGAAAGACACGGAGAACTCATAGAACCAAGGGTAGAGCTCCCTTTGGGGAGATCGTAGCAAAACCGACCAAGGAACAGCTGGGTGATTGCAAAAATTGAGCCCAATCCATGAAACTCTCAACCAACCAAGATGCTCTCATAAAATCAACGAGGATCTCATGAATAATTGACAAAGATCTCGAGTGAAATCCCACAGAATAGGGAGCAGCCTTATAAATACTATGCAACGTCTCATCAAGAGGAGAGGCCCTAGAAAAACCCTAATTAAATCATGCATTGTACTGTAATACATTCGAGAAATCAAGAGAGAAAATAAAGGAGCAAGAGCCTCCATTAGATAGTGGATTAGCCGAACTCCAGAGCCGATGAACCACTATATTTTTACTGTGCAAATTTCCCTACCCTCTAAAAAACACTTCATCTCTGTCATTATGAAGTTGACAGCCTAGATTCACCTTTGATCCTACGCACTCGGTTCACCCACGTTAGTTTGCACCATCAGTTTTAAACCCATTATTAGATTATTCTGGAAGGTCGAAATCGACATTCGTGGATGTATCTCGTATTTGGAAGAACCAAAAATATAAAAGACGATATCCTTTCTCCCCCCTCTCTCTTCTCTCTTGGAATAATTTTTTTGAACCCATCCCCAACAATCCGATTATATTTAATCGGATGAGGAGGGGTAGACTAAATGATAGGTTGCAAATGCAATTTACCCTAGCTGTCCTCTATAATTACCTCTAAAACTTTAAACCCCAAGGTCACGTGTATCGTCCAATGCACTGAACTACAATAATGTAATTTTCATCATAAGCCTAGCAAGGATTGGTATTATGTGAAATGATTCAAAATTACAGCAGCAGAAAATAGATAATTTTGTAATGCTGATGAGGTCATGCATGGGCTGGTTAAAAGGAAAAAAAGTAAATGGACATTGAGATGTTCACATGTATATTTACCCCAGAAAATCAAGTGTTCACATGTATCCATAATGCCCAACAAGATTACATGGGTGAACTGGCTTGCCCCCCATGGATATTGCAATCATCTCTCTCTCTCTCTCTCTCCTAGAAAAATAACCCAGTTGGGTGAGTGAATAATTGTATCTATGGGCAATGAAAATGATGATGGGTAACCAATGCTGACCCAAGAATACTCGAGGCCTTAGACAAAAATTTTAGATGGGGAATAATTTATTTTGAAATGAATAATTTGATTATTTTTTGTTTTTAATTTCAAATATTTAAATTTATATTTGGTCTCTTTGGGTAACTCAACACACACACTCTCTCTCTCTCTCTCTCTCTCTCTCGGTTGGGTCAATGAAGAGGCATTACCAAGTTGGGTGAGTGAATAATTGTATTTATGGGCAGTGTAGATGATGATGAGGGGTACTCAATTGAGTTTAATGAATGCTTGATATCTATGGACTATGGCCATGCATATCTTTTGACTCGCTCACTGACATTCATTTATGGAAACAAACCATAGCCACTTGAATTATGAATAATAAATAAAAAAAACAGCCCTTTTTAATAAAGGGTGAGTACTCCAAATGGCTGCAAAAAGTGCGTGAATTTATTTAAGAGGGTTGAAGCCTTACTCTAGAGAGAGAGAGAGAGAGAGAGAGAGAGAGAGAGAGAGAGAGAGAGAGAGAGAGAGTTATTATTAGGATTTTGCCACCGTTGATAGTCTCTGGCGAAAGTTATAACTCAAGAGATTTGCACCCTCTGACAAATTAATCTTTCTTGCACGTAAGGGAAGGTCCCTTGTTGCCCAATGTTGGATTGAGTGGGCCACACTTTAGGAAACAAAGGGGACCCGTGGTTGTTTGGACTATTGATTTGCTTATGAGCAAAAAACACGTATCAAATCAATTAGAACATTTTATACAAATCTCAAATTGGGGATTGCTAGGCATTGACCAGATTTCATATTTGATCCTTGAGTTTTATATTTAGTTTTAATTTGGTACTTAAACTTTCAATTATTTCAATTTAATCTCTCAATTATCAATTTTGTCTCAGTTAAGTCATTTCATCAATTTTTACTGTTAGATCAAACATAAACATATGATTTAACAATAGAAATTAATAAGATAGGATTAGTCTTCATTTGATCTAATGATAAAAATAGACAAAAGAACTTAATTGAAACGAAATTCATAATAAAATGACTAAATTAAGACAATTGAAAATTCAGAAATCAAATTAAAACTGAATACAAAATTCAGGGATTAATTATAATTTTTACCCTGAATAAATAATGGACCAAGTTGAAATGTAACTATTGGACCACCAAGTTCAAGTTATATCAATATACTAATGGGTCTTTGGTCCAATGGTATTTTTTGTCTTATAAAGACTTTGTCTTCTTAAAATTAAGAGTTCAAGTACCCCTCCTCCTTCCCCTTCCCCTTCCCTAAAAAAAAAATATGGTTATAATGTGGACCATTTTTTCACTATAACATTTTGTATGGAATGAAATTAAACAGCAAAATTTTATTTCGATGTATGATTTTCAATCAACTTGGAAATGCAAATATTTCGATAAAAATTTATTTGTGAAGTATTTCAAAAAGTTGATCAAAACATAATAAAAAATGCTGAAACATATGACTTTTGGCAATCAGAAACTCATTCGTTTCGATTTCTACCAAAAAAAAATATTTCAACTGTTTTGAATGTTTCTAAATGAAACTTAATTACTAAAATCAAATTCTCTGAAAAGACATAGATATTAATAATGAAATATGGATTGGATTTTTCTCATCAATTACTTTAAGACAAGATTTGTCACATGATTATTGAGAATGAAGAGAATCTAAGTACTGGGAGCCTTGATGTTTAACGTTAATGCACTCATAAAATCCCATGAGCTTCCCCAAATTATCAAAAGAAACCCAGTTTCCATTATTCCAAAGTCATCCCTAATCCACCCAAAAAAGCTTTACCTTAGAATGCGAAGCACGTGAAGCTCCCACAGCTCATGAATAACAACACCCATTTCAGAATCAACAACTTAAACTTCAAATTATATCCAGCTGGATTAGATTAGCTGGTCGAATTTCGGAAATGACAATAATATTCTCAATCGAAAATATTTTTTTTTCAACAGTCAGGAGTATTCGGGTCATTTTATTTGTATCTCGATTAATCTCCTTCCCGGTTTACTCAAAGCTAGATAATCTACGCCGAGACTAGGAAATTCATGAGGGATAAATCCTTCATGACCAGGTCTCAAGAGATTGCAAAGATTCGAACTTAGAAATCTTTGAGAAAACTATGAGTGTTTGTTTTTTTTTTTTTTTTGACAATTCTGCTTATAATTTCTATTAAACATGGATACTTCATCAAGATTAAAATATCCGCATTTGATACCCATAAAATAAAAATTTGTCTCAATTACGTTCAAACCAAACCCAAAGCTGAGAACAAGATCGAAAGCACAAATTCTCATTGGAAGCACAAAAGTGGTCATAGTATTTACTTTGTTTTATAAAAAAAAAATATTTTTTTGAATTCGTCAAGGATAGAGGATCAAAACATTGAGGATAATTATAATTAAAAAAAAAAATCGGCTATTGAAATAAATAGTTGAAGTTGATAAATGAAGTATTCTTCTCAAATATAGTTCTAACCTCAAAATAGCTAATCTATGTAGTATATTACTTACTAAACATGGTCTTCTTATAGACTGTCATTGCTTTCAAAATAGCAAATCTGTATCCATGTTTTTGGGTCTGTAATTAGTTCATTTACCCCTCCATTAAAAAAAAAAGGTTTATTTAGGCATATTCTCACTATTTCCAGAATTTTAGACCAAACAAAAAATTCAAAAAAAAATTATTTTAGTTAATAGTTAGCAGGCAATTTAATTTTACTATATAACACTATTTTCCCTTGAATGCACAAAGAATCCCCTTAACGGCTACCTTCTGTTCCTTTTGCAAAAAATGCCCTTGTCGTATGGTAAACATGATATCTCTTTTAAGAAAATTAAATGATTTGCTAGCTATATACTTAATTACAACAAGAGTGATGGATAAGCAGTACAAGTAACGTTGTGTTTGATATGCGATAATATTTTTATATGGTAATGAAATAAATGTGAGAATTGAATGAACTTAGTAATGTGTAGAATGTACCTTATCATTCTAATGTTCACCAACAACTTTGATAAATTCTGAAATATAATTAAAAATATATTCAAATATTTGGATAAATGAACATTTTTTACTAAAATGAATAAAATATGATTGAGATACCCATGATGATATTAAAATAATATAGCTAATTTTCCCAACCTCGAATTTTAAGATTGGGACTCGTTCTAGACCCAACTCAGACCCTAGACCAAGATCAAAACCTAGTCGTAGAGTCGAATGCAAAGCAGACCTGTACATGAAGCGGCCTTGGACCTTGACTCAGATCTTGAGGAACCTTGATTCAACCTTAGTCCCAAGCTTGGATCCACTCGATCAGCTCCAAAACCTCGATCCCACCCTTGCACTGAGATCCGAACACGATCCTAACCTCGGACTTGACCTTAAACTCAAACCCGAACCAAAATTTGGACTCATCATAGGATCCGCATGCCAAACCTTAGGCCTAGACTTGTAGTCGAACCTTGGACTTGGACTCAGAATCAGACATACCCTCGACCCTACTCTTAAACCCTGGACATAGATCTTTGGCCCCAACCTTATCCTAATTGACCTCGTACCTCTGGTCGTGCCTTGGATCCAAACCTAGACCCTAGTCCCAACCTCGAATCGAACCTTAACTCAAGCCCCGATCCTAGTCCAAGACCTAACCCTAACCTAAGATCTGAACCTTGGACCCAAACCTGACCCTAAACATTGGTCCCAACCTTGACCCTAGTCTCGATCACGCAAACTCGATCAAGTTCTTAGGGTTGGCTTGATGACATAGCCATGAGCTTCCCTTTCTCTCACCAAACATGGCTAGCTTCATTGATCAATCAATTTACCTAATGGCTTTACATGTAGGCAAAAACGCCCACTATTAACTGCTACAAATAAAGTCAGAGAATCTGTAATAATAGCTCAAATAGGAAAGTTTCGACAAAATAATATCTTGAGATATAAGTAAGATTCGGTTAATTTGTTGCACGTGATTTCTTAATAATCACATACATCCAACATTTAAAATGCTTCCATAAATTGTAAATACGCGTGATTAGAATAACTTGTCGGTATAAGAAAAAAACAAAACCATAGACAAAATCAAAAGAAACAAACTATATCAAACATTAATGTCCTAAAAATCACATTGGCAAATCAATCATCTAATCAGTGAATAGAAAATTTTTTTTATCAAATTCAGTTATTTTAAATATTATAATCCTGTTCTAGCCAATAAGTGTGTGACATGGGAAAGAATTTTTTATTACTATTTTATGTTATTTACCAATATTATTATTTTAATATAATGAATTATTTTTATTACAAATAGTTATCAATGAATCAATTCAATATCTATAATCAAAAATTATTTTTTTTGGTATAAATTGAAAAGTGTTTTTTAATACTATAGATTTATCCAAAGTAGAGATACAAAAGGGCCAAGAATAGAAAAGGGTAAGATTGGTAGATTCATCTACTATCCACAAAACAAACAAAAGCGAATCCATGATGTGCGTATGGAGGTTATGATGGGCTGAGTTGGTTCGAACCAATCCGAACTATGATTGCGAATCTTCGGACGGCCGAGCCCACCATCATTTGAAACTCTAGCAAAATACCCCAAATACCCTCTTCAATGCCCAAACTGACCTTGATATAAAAGTTATATACCCAAAATGCCCCTGACTGCACACTCATCATTCACATGACTTCATCCCCCCAAAACTCATCATCATCATCATAGTAGAAGAAGAACATTAAATCCTTTGCCTATAGAAGCCGCCTTCCATGCTTACACATCCATGATTGCTTTGCCAGAGAGAAGCATGACACCCACCCCACCCCCACCCCCATCCCCACCCCTCCCCTCCCCTCCCTCTCCCTCTCCCTCCTATTTTTTTCACTATATATATGGACCGGTCCTTACGTTCATCTTGCCCCCTCACTTCTCTCCAAATCTTCTCTCCTTTTTGTACTGCAAAGGAGAAACTCTTCTTACACAACCAAAGCTTCCTTGGCCAGAGCTGCTTCTTCTTAACCAAACTTCCAAAAGGTGATCTTTTTCGAAAAGCTAAAGAGATGTCCCCACGCCCACCCCTCCCACCCTGCCCTCCCTTTCTCATTGTTTCTTCTTGCTTTGTTTCACTAACAGAAGTAGACAGGGCCCTATACCAGGGTACCATTTTTTTTTTGTCAAGTTGGGAGTTCTGGTTTGTCTGTAAACAAACCCAACATCTCTAGAATTCTCTCTCTCTATCCCTCTCTCTTTGTGGAAGAGAACACCAAAAGGGTTTTGCAGTCTTAATTGTGTTTTACTTCTACTTTCTTTTTTGGGTTTTTGTGTCATTTATAATCGGATATTGTATATAGATATGGTCGTTCTTACTTTATGAGGAAGGAATATTTGTTTCCTCCTATGTTTTTTAACTTGTTGGTTTGTATTTGTTTTTATTTTTTTATTTATTTCCCTAACAATAAAAAAAATACTAGCTTATTTGATTATGATGTGACATAATTTGTTTATATAATAAAGTAACAGGTGTTAGAGTGTCAATGAAAGAATTTAATTATCATAATCATAATAATATTATTGAACTATATAATATTAGAATAGACTGCGTAATTCCTTTTAAGATACAGTACGACAATACATTTTATGTTTATTTTTTGATTTTCTAAAACTATTATTATCTAACAAAAACCCTTTTCTCTGTTACTTTTTTTTTGGTTGTTTTTTCAGAGTGATGGAAAGGATCAACTCGAAGCTGTACCTGGAAAACTGTTACATAATGCAAGAGAATGAGAGGCTGAGGAAGAAAGCAGAGCTTCTGAACCAAGAGAATCAAGCACTTCTCACTGAGCTGAAGCAGAGACTCTCTCAGACTCAGGCCACTCACAACAGCAACAAAAACAGCTCAACAAACAAACAAGGCCCAAACTCCATTCCTGATCTCAATCTCTGTTCTACATCCTCCAACACCAATGCTTCCAAATCTACCAAGAAGAAATGATCAATGTGGCTGAAAGGATATCATGGGCCCCACCTAGGACTCCTCCCCTTTGTTTTTTTTTTTTTTTTCATGTAGTACCATAGGAGTCAAATAGTATTTTAGTTGTTGCAGTTTCAGTTATATGTAGGACAATGGGCAGTATCTATGCTTCAGTGTTACTTTTTTTATATATGTTTCCATCTTTATTATATCTTCTTTTTGGTCTAGGTGGTTAGAATGGTGTATTTCTGAACTCAAAGCTGTATCAGCTTAGCTTATTTGTTGGGAAGATATATAATATCCAGTATTTTGTCTCTCTCTCTCTCTCTCACACACACACACACACACACAGAAGGTACACACAGAAACTGAATTGGGTTACCAGCCAAAACAGAACAAAGGGGAATTCAGAATTGGATGAAACACATGGTGGGTGACACTTTGAACTTGTCAACTTGGAAGTTCAATTCCAGTGACTTGAGTCATATTTAAATCACTGTCAAGTCTAAACTATGAACATAAGTTTACCATACTTGCTTTGCATCAATTCTACTCTTCAATTGATAGCATAGAACTGCAAACAAATGAAAACAGGAAACACAGAGAATAAAAAGTGCTGCTCTAACATTCACATATCCCTTTTCAAGGTGACTCTTTTAAGTTTTTCTCTGCATTAATCTGAATACATTCACATAATAAAGAACAAATGGATTTGTTTATTTTTTTGCAGGGGTTGATAAAAAGATTCCTAAAACAGAGAGTAGTAGGAGAAATGGAAGTGAAATTGTGATAATCCCGTTGAAAATAGTGGATGACTTACATTATAAGCTTACAAATTCAATAGCCAGTAGGCCAGAACCAGTTGAATGGTCGATCAAAACCCAATCCAAATTATAAAAGTGTTTAGATTTGAACACAACTCGAACTTGGTCTTCAACTCTAATCATTTGCCCGTATTTGTTCTTCTAAACTTAAATTATACAAATTTGATTCAAAATTCAAGTTCCATTCTCGAATTCAATTTCAAATACTCACACCACACAATTCAATTCCCTTGAACTTGAATTAGGCAATGCATGATGGTGGAGTGGATCCCAAAGACCCCACCAATCTTAATTTGAATTGGGTTGAAGTTTTGTTGTATAGACATAATTTTTGGATCGATCTCCTCCTTGTGCCGTCTTAAACACCAATCACTTAAGCAAGTGATATACAAGATGATCTATAAATAATATCACCGTTATAATATATATTTACTCTATAGGTTAAATTATATTTCAGTTTAAAAAAAATGGTCTTTTCAATCAGATTCTGTGTGAGAAGCAGAGAGTGACGGGAGGATCTAATCAGAGGTAACGTCACCAAAGATTTAGTAGATAAGTCAATGAAATGGATCATTGAGTTTGAAATGGGGAGGTGGGAACCCACAATATCAACTCAGGGATATGGCGACCTCATGTCGTATGCCTGTTGACCATCAAACACAAGGAGAAGTCTACCGTACTAAAAAAAAAATCGTTACCGTATCGTTATTTATAATTTTTATGAATATATATTTATAAATATTTTTATTAATTTTTAGTAATTATTTGTATTACTTTTATGTTGCATTGTGATCGAACCATAAATATTGTAAATCACTTACAAAAATAATAAATTTTTTTATCATAAAAATACCCATAAAATAATAAAAATTAAATATGTGATATCAATTTTTTTTTGGGTATTATAATCTTTTGAATCTATTACTAAAATAGTGTCATTTTCAAATACAAATATCGATCTACCTCATTTTTTAATTTATTTATTAATCTACTATAATTTTTGAAAGTAGAATCAACTATTTTGTTTTCACCAAGATAACAGAATCAACAAGATTGTTTTTAATACTTACAAAAATATTTTTTTCTCTTTTTGTTATATCACTTGTTGGAAGTAGAATTGTTGATTCCGCTTTGAAAACAGAATCAATAATTTTGCTTTTAAAAATTATAATAAATCCATAAATAAATTGAAAAGTGCAATAAAACAATATTTTGTTTAAAAACAATAGTATTTTGATAATAGATTGATGGTTTTCTCTTCAAACAAACCCTCTAAAACTGACCTACCATATTTTAAAGTTATTTATAACATTTGGGTCTTGGGATAACTATGCTAATAATTTTAAGATGAATCTCAAGAAAAATAGTAATTTTTTTTGGGTAAGTAAAAAAAAATATTTATTATAAATCAACTCAAGAACTTGTATATCAAATTACAAATCTTAATGATTTTCACATACGATACCAAAATTATTTTGTTATATTGTAGTCTTCTCCATACTTGGCATATGTTGCGCCTGCTATATATTTAGGGGTCAAACTATGTATCCAAAATTCGACAGAGAAGATTACAGTCAAAAAAAAAAATAGTATTCTACCTTTAAGATTTATAATTTTTGTGTGTATTTTTATAATTTTTAAGGATTATTTTAGTTCATATTGCAATTTTTATATTTCTAGTACAACTTTTGCGGGTAGGAATTGATCTCAATTAACCCAAAAAAGTTATAAATCACCCACAACAGTTGCAAACGATCTTTCTGTCTTTGATGTGACACAATATGTCACGCGTCCATTTCCCATTAGTTGTGTCCCCTGCCCCTCCTATCCCTTCTGACACCAATTGTGTAAGACGAGGTCATAATAGCTAACCTAGTCTAACCTAGGCTAGTGACCTGTACATCAATAGCCTCTGCAGGAGCAGAGAACGCCACCCTGGTCAGAGGTACATCTCGGACCCGGGGGGGGGAGGTTCATCTCGGACCCGAGGGGAGGTACATATAGCAACCGATGTACCCATATCAGACCGAGGGATACGTGTCGGTACGTAAACGTACTGGATGCCACTTGATCCTTATGACAAGTACCTCGGGGGAGAGGGACTTGTGAACCAATAGGTAAGTGATCTCAGTAACAAGGTTTTAGTGACACCAAGGACACGTGTCTTCATCTTGTAGTATTTCGGAAATGTCTCATCAACTGCCCCCCCAGCCTTCAATCTTCTGACGCCGAGGACACGCGTCGTAAGGAGACGAAAGATTTTACAACAACCCCAATTGCTTCATCATTGCATCTAGCCGTTTTCCCCTGCTTAGGACGTCGTGCGCATTAAATGCGTCTTTTCGTGCTTCGCGCCCAATGATGGGATTGGTACTATATATAAACGGGCTTCCTCTCCTCTTTTCTCATTTCGTCATTCCGAACTTTCTCAAGAGAGCCCTCGCCTGATTCTTCGCCGGAGATCTCTTTCCTTCCGTTGTCAACTGCCCAACCTTTTCACTGAAGTCTTAAGGCCAGCAGACCCATCGTTGCTTCTGAACATTCTGGAAGAAGTCACATCAAGTTTTCCAGAAAAAACTCCGTTTTACATTCTGGTGAGTCCTGGTATCTTTCCTTTCTTCGTCCTTCTATCCCTTTTGGTTTTTCGATAACTGGAGGTGTCTCTGGTTGCCACTTAGCGACCAATCCTCGGGAAGCTTCCTTGGGGATCTTTGAGGGTAAAACACCCTCCTTCACTTTTTTTCACTTTCTTCGAGATGCCTCGTCGTCGCCCTGCCCCCGAGAATCCTCAGGTCAGTTCTTCGGGGTCAGGGAAGTATAAAGTAAAGGGTGGTGAGCAAATTAATAGGTTTAGGGTCAAGTACAACATCCCCCCGTACGTAGACATAGAGGATTATAACCCGGCTGTGCATTCTCGTACCGTCGAGGCCGAGGATGCAATGCCTTTTTATATCAAAGCTATCATAGAGGGCGGAATTAGGTTCTTTTTGCCTCCTCTATTTCTCCAGTTCCTCTCCCATTTCCACCTCTTCCCCGGGTAGTGTTGCCTTAATGTCTTCAGGATAATTATGGGGGTCCTAGAGCTCAATAGGCGTCACGGGATAAACGTTGGGCTGAACGATATCCTTTTTTATTATTCCCTCTTGAGAGTCATGCCTCAACAACACTTCTACCTCAAAGTCAGGGACCCATCTATGTATCTCGTAACTCATCTTCCCGACTCGGACAAGGGGTACAAGGACGACCTGCTTATCTTCAAGGGATCTTGGCAGAGAAGAGTCGGTCCCGAGTATAACGGCTTGTTATGCCCTTTGGAATGGAGAACGACAAGTACGTTGGTTCCTTTGGGTCTATTATTTTGTTCTTGAGATTTTCTGTGTTCTTGACTCCTCTTTTTTGTTTGTGCAGATGTCCCTGCTCCGGAAACAGCTCCTCCCCCTCAGTCGTTGGTGAACTTTGCTGACCTAGTCACTGTCTGGAGGTTTACTGGTGACGACGAGTTTGGCCGGGCTGCCCACGTCCTCCTTTATTATACTCCCGGATATAAAAATTTTCACAGCTTCCCCAGCTTTTCGAGCCTTCGCGGTGGTCTGCACTTTTCGATCAGGCGGTGAGGCAAGAGGTCGAGGAGAACTTGGAAGAAGACCTTGACCGGGCTTCAGAGGCAGAAGTAGAGGGCGAAGTTGAAGAGCTCGGGGTCAGAGAGGACTTGGTTCCTTCGTACACCGAGGTGGGGACTTCGGAGAGAGATTCGTGGTCGGACTTCCAAATCCTACAATCTCTAGACACCGAGGATGCCCTCGAGGTAGCTATGTCCAGTACTCCCCGCATTGATCTAGGGTTCCTGAGGCAGAGGCAAGCCCTCGCTGCCGGGAGGGGACGAGGATCGACCGGTGGGGCCCCATCTGCAGGGACCAACGCCTCCCCATCCTCAAGAGTCATCAGTCGGGGGCTAGTGCGTGACCGGGATCCTCAGGTAGAGGAGGAGAGAAGGGTCAAACATAGGCACGACGGCCTTGGCAGGGGATCCAGGGCCCCCTCCGCTCAGCAACAAAGCGGGAGAGGTCGTGGGTTACCTCTCGCTCCTCAACAACAACAGCAACAACAGCAACAGCAACAGCAGCAACAACAGACTCCTCCTCCCCTTCCGCAGACAGTGGAAGCCGCGGAGTGGAATCCTCGAGCCACTGATCACATGAACCGAGTGATCAGGGTCGATGACTCCATTTTGCAGGACCCCCATGTCGTCAATGCAGTGAGTGAGACGCTGCATTTCGAGGTCGACATGGTGGCTCACAGGGGGCGATCAACGAACGTGTTGTTTCGCTCTATCATCCAGAATTCCCTAGTAGTAAGTTCATCTTTACTTCAGTCTTTTTAGCCGCTTTTCTTTTTAGTGACATGCCCTTTCCTTTGCAGGCCTCCCAACAGATTTCTATAATAGCGGCACGGTATCATGGGGCTAAGATGGACCTTCAGCGGATTCGAGAGCAGAAGGAAGAAGCCGAGGGAGCCCTCGCCAGTGCTAAGGAGGACATAGCTGCCAGGGATTCCACCCTCGCGGGGCAGGCTGCTCAAATCGAGCAACTCCTCAAGGATGCCGAGTTGGTGAAGGTCAGCGCTGAAAAGCTAAGTGCCGCCCTTGCCGACGCTGAGAGGAGGATTACAGAGCAGACGCAGCGGCTCTATGCGGCAGAGGAGAGGGTTGTTGGTTTAGAGGAAAGCTGTCTGGCTCTGACCCAGGAGCTGGACAGGATCAAGGCTGAGGCACAGAACTGGAAGTCCGAGGAACAACTCTGAGAAGAGTTCGCCGACGACGTGCTCCCCGCCCTTGAGGAAAATAGCAAGGAGTTCTTCAAGAAGGGGTGGGACGAGGCACTCCAGTCTACTGGGATCCCGTCAGACTCCCCGCTTTTCCAGATGCACAAATACGTGCCCTCGGTGGAGATGGAACAGGCCGAGGCCGAGATTGCTGCCGAGGGCGCGGTTCCAATGCCGGTGCAAGTTTCGGCTGATCTGCCCGAGGCGATAATTATGGATTTGTCTGATGATGCCCTGCCGGACTAGGCTCCTAACTATAATAATTCTCAGGCTCTCTCTGTTGCCAAAGTACCTCCCACTCTGCCTGCTCTTGAAGCTGCTCAACCTTTCTACGCTAATTCGCCCTCGGGCGATGTTTTGGAGATGCCCAGGACCAGATAAAAGCTTTTTTTTTTCGATTGTACTTTTTTCTTTTGTAGCTCTTGGGGACGCAAAGCCCCTCTTTTTGAAATAAAGCCTTTTTTGGAGTACTTACACTTTCTTGCGTAAACTTCTTTTTTTTTTTTTTTTTTTTTTTGTCCCTGAACTCTGTCCTCAAAACCTTGCCCTTCCAAAAGGCTTGTCCTTATGTGTGCTTCGGGGGCAGGAGTCCTTGAACTCTGTCCCTAGGGCCTTGCCCTTCCAGAGGCTTGCTCCTGTGTTTTCTTCGGGGTGCAGGAGTCCTTGAACTCTGTCCCCAGGGCCTTGCCCTTTACCTTTGTCATTTGGCGAGCACTGAGGGAGATAATACTCAAAAATAGTATTTCTTTAGATTCATCACATTCCATGGTCGCATTACAAGTTTTTCATCCATATCTTCTAATCTATATGACCCGGAGCCTCCGATAAATATCACTTTGTAAGGTCATTCCCAGTTAGGTCCCATTTTTTCTTCTGTTGGGTCACGGGTATTGGCCGTTATCCTTCAGATCGTCGATTCAGAACTCTCGCGCCTTGACCCTTTTGTTGTATAGTTGGGAAATCTTTTCATGATACTTGGTTATTCTCAAGGCGGCTATCTCCCTTCTTTCTTCCACTAGATCCAAATCTAGTCTAAGTTAACGGTCATTTCCCCCTGCGTCGAAAGGTTGGGTCCTTATGGTCGGGAGTCCTACCTCAAGAGGTATGATTGCTTCCATTCCGTAAGCCAAGGAGTATGGGGTTTCCCCTGTCGAGGACCGAGGGGTGGTCCTATACACCCACAAAATGTTTAACAACTCATCTGCCCATTTTTCCCTTGGCTTTCTCCAATCTCTTCTTGATTCCATTAATAATTGTTTTGTTGGAGGCCTCTGCCTGCCCATTGGCTTGGGGGTAGGCAGGGGTGGAATAGAAATTATGAATTTCGAGTTGCTCACAAAAAGACTTGAAACGTCCATCGGTGAATTGAGTCCTGTTATCCGATACCAGTGCCCGGGGGAATCCCGAATCTGATGACTATATTTTTCCAGACGAACTTTTTAGCATCTATATCTCGGATGTGAGTCAACGGCTCCGCCTCAACCCACTTTGTGAAATAATCTGTGGCCACAATGAGGAACTTCCTGTTTTCAGGAGCTTTAGGCAGGGGCTCAACTAAATTGAGTCCCCACTGGGCGAATGGCTAAGGGCTGGTCAGGGGGTGCAAGTCCCCCGCGGGTTGTCTGATTGCAGGGGAGAACTTCTGATATTGGTCGCATTTTTGGACGTATGCGCGCGTATCCCTTTGCATTCGCGACCACCAATATCCTTGAGACATGATGCGGTGTGCCATTGATCGCCCCCTAGAGTGCCCCCCGCATATTCCTTCGTGTACCTCATAGAGAAGGTCTTCCACCTGGTCCTCTTGGACGCATAATAAGTAAGGTCCTGAGAAAGACCTCCGATACAGCTTCTGATCCGGAGAGACCCAAAATCTCGGAGCTTTAAGTTTTATCTTCCTTGCTTCCTTTGAACACTCCGAGAGGTCTCCTGTTGTTAGGAACCTGAGAAAGGGATCAATCCAGTTGGGCGGCTTCTGTGCATCCTGGACGGCCATTGCCTCGGGGGCATGGTCTATGCAGGATGTGGGAAGATATTCTATGGTGATCCTGCGTGACTGGGAGGACTTCACTGCCGAGGCTAGGCAAGTCAGGGCGTCGGCATGCGTGTTCTTGTCTCGGGATACTTGTTTGATTTTAATCCTTCCGAATCTTCGGATTACAGTTGTCGCCTGGTGATGGTAAGCCTTCATCCTAGGGTCCCTTGTCTCAAACTCTCTGTTAACTTGGTTAACTACCAGCATGGAATTGCAATGCACGATCAAGTCCGTAACTCCAGTTGCCTCAGCTAACCGAAGTCCTGAGATGAGGGCCTCGTATTCAGCTTCATTATTCGACGCCTTGAATCCCAGCCGAACGGCCTACTCTGCGACCATCCCCTCTGGAGAGACCAGCAAGATACCGATCCCGGACCCCTTACTATTCGACGAACCGTCCACACACAAAAGCCATGGTGATCCCTCACAATTTGTTGGAGACGCTATGTCGGTAGGAGGCGGCCTTTCTAGAACGGGATGTTCCCCCGAAAACTCAGCTATGAAGTCTATCAATACCTGACCTTTTATAGCGGTTCGAGGTTTGAAATGAATGTCGTGTTCCCCCAGCTCCACTGTCCACTTGGAAATCCTTCCAGAGAGTTCTGTTTTCCTCAAAATGGCCTTTAAGGGCTGATCGGTAAGGACGGTAATTGGGTGCGCTTGAAAATAATGCCTCAGTTTTCTTGCAGTGGTGACCATGGATAGAGCCAGTTTCTCTAGGGGCAGGTATCTCGTTTTCGCGTCCAGGAGCGCCTTGCTTATGTAATAAATCGGCTTCTGGTGGTGCTCATGCTCTTGAATAAGTACCCCGCTTACCACAAATTCAAATACGGATAAGTACAAGAAGAACATTTCCCCCTGGATAGGGACAGATAAGGTCAAGAGAGTCCTGAGGTATTCCTTGATTTCAGTCAGAGCGTCTTTGCACCCCTGGCTCCACATATCCTTCCCAGCACTCTTGATTGCTCCGAAAAAGGGTTTGCATTTGTCTGAGGAGCGTGAGACGAAACGGCTAAGTGCTGCCAGCATCCCCGTGAGCTTTTGGACTTCTCGGACAGTTCGGGGGCTCCGGATGTCCAGGATCGCTTGAATCTGATCCGGGTTAGCTTCGATTCCTCGTTGACTGACCAGATATCCGAGAAATTTACCCGATTCTACTCCGAAAATGCACTTTGCTGCGTTCAGCTTCAGCCCGTACTCCTTGAGGGTGGAGAAGGTATCTGTCAAATCTGCCAGATGATCACAGCTTCGTTTGCTCTTTACCAGCATATCGTCAATGTAGACCTCCATAGTGTTGCCGATCTATTTTTTGAACATCCGATTCATCAGTCTCTGGTATGTCGCACTGGCGTTCTTTAGTCCAAACGACATCACTTTGTAACAGTAAACTGCCTTCGGAGTGATAAACGCCATTTTTTCCTGATCTGGGGGATGAAGAGGGATCTGGTGATATCCTGCTCGGGCATCCAGGAAGTCCATGCGTTTATATCCGGCAGTGGCATCCACTAGCTGGTCTATCTTTGGTAGGGGTATTCGTCCTTGGAACATGCCTTGTTTAGATCTGTGAAGTCTACGCAGACACGTCATTTTCCCCCCTTCTTCTTCGCGCAAACCGTGTTAGACAGCCATTCTGGGAACTGTATCTCTCGAATGGCATTGGCCTTCAGGAGTTTGTCGATTTCTTCGTTGATCACACAGGCGTGATGCGGGGCCATGCGTTGTGGCTTCTGTTTTACTAGCTTGTGCACCGGGTCAACATGCAGCTTGTGCGTGATTATCTCGGGGTCTACTCCCGTCATTTCCATTGCGTTCCAAGCGAACACGTCTGTATTTCTCCTCAGGAACTCTATCATCTCCTCCTATTCGGTTGTGGGCATTGCGGTTCCAACTAAGAAGTGTCTTTCTTCTTCTCCCTCCACCAAGGGCACCTTCCGGAGGTCTTCCACCGACCAATCCGTCTGGTCAATCCGGGGGTCATCCATTCCTGGACGCCCGGACTGTGAGTACTATTTTTCCATGATCTCTTCCGGAGCTCACCCCTTTTCTTGGGTGAAGGCCCCAGCTCTAACAGCTGAATAAAAATATTTTTTTGCGGAAGCTTGGTCCCCTCGGATCTCCATGATCCCCTCTGGCGTGGCGAATTTCAGTTTCTGGTGATAAGTGGAGTGCACCGCTCCCAATGCATGCAGCCATGTTCGTCCCATGATCACGTTGTAGGGGGAGTCCGTATCAATCACGACAAACTCGGTGTTGATGACGAAGGGACCTGTGGCAACTGGTAATGTGATTTTGCCTATGGACAGGACGAACGAGTTGTTGAATCCGATGAGGGGTGTGCTGACCTTGGTAAGGTCCTTGAGGCCAAGACCCATCCGTTTTAAAGTCTCAGAGTACATCACTTCTGAGGAACTTCCGGAGTCTATCAACACCCTTTTGACGTCGAATTTACCTATCTTCAGGGTTAAGACAAGGGCGTCGTTATAAGAAGTCACCACGCTTGTCAAGTCCGCGTCGGAGAACGTGATGCTGGGCTCTCCAGTCCTGGCCCTCTTACTGGGTGGCCCCCCATCATCCTCGGCTACCTTCCTTGTAAAAGCTACCCTCTTGAGATCGGACTCGAGTTCCTTGGACGTGGGGCGATCTAGTGGACATACATGGATGACATCTATGACGTTGTCCGGCTCCTCGGTCGGGGCAGGGGTGTGTCTCTCTTCCGGCGTGGGCTCTATGTATTCTTTCAAGTATCCGTCTCGGACCAACCTTTCCAAGAACGATTTGTATACCCTGCAGCTTTCGGTGCGATGTCTGAAATCCCGGTAATAGGAACACCTAACCTTTTGATCACGGGTGGAGGGATTGCTCTGCATCCTGGGCGGCCACTTGAAGAACGGCTCATGCTTGATCTTATGGAACAACTTGAAGATGGGTTCCTTGAACATAGTGTGAACTCCTTTGGACGACCCCCCTGGAGGGGGTAGCAGTCCCTTTCGGGGAGTATCCTCCCGCTCCCTCTCTTTTCTCTTAAATTGGAGGGTTCGGCCATTGCTGCTTCCTATCTCATCCTCGATCCTTGAGTATTTGTTTATCCGGGCCATCAGCTCGCCCATATCCGAGGGAGTCTTCTTAGTCAGGGATCGGTACAGGTCCGTGTCCCTTGCCAAACCAAGCCTGAAAGACGCCACTGCCATGACTTTCGAGCAGCCTTCTACCTCATTAACCTCTTTCTAGTACCGAATGACATACTAGCGAAGGGTCTCGGATTCCCTCCGTCTGAGCGTTAGCAATGATTCAACGTCTTTAGGCCGCTTACTCCCCGTAATGAATCGAGCCAGGAACTGCCTCGTCAATTCCTTCCACGATCCAATGCTGTTGCGGGAAAGCGCCTCGAACCACTTCATCGTAGAGTCCCCCAAGCTCATAGAAAACACTCGGCAGAGGAATCGTTGGTCCAAATGATAGAGGGACATCATCTGCTTGTATTGCCTGAGATGGGCTTTGGGATCGAATCGCCCGTCATAAGTTTTGAACCTCGGTACGACGAACTTTCTTGGAACCTCTATCTCTCCGATCTCCCTGGTAAAGGGTGTTTGTATGACCTCGTCTTCGACCTCATCCTGGACAACCTTACTCTTTCTCCTGGATTCCAACCGGGCTCTGAGATCAATTTTCTCCCTGACGGGATGTCTTCTGAAGTCCTTGAGTTCATCAATAGGCCCCCCATTTCCTGGGCGTCGTGTGGATAGGGTTGAATCCTCCTCGAACTCATCTTCCTTCCTCCATTTCAACAATCCTCGCCGGAGGTCATCCAGGGCTAAAGGCCTTGCCTTCTTGGAATGGTCGTTAAGAGGGTGCTCGTTGGCTCTCGGTTGCTTTGGGGCCCTGGAGCTTTCTGCCTTGTTGTTTAGATGATTCCTTAGATCCTTCGTTTCCACCTCCCGGGCAGGGAGCTGACGAGAAAGGAATGAGTCCCTCGACCCTTCGCCGGAGGCGGCGAATTCGTTGAGCTGGCTTAGGACGTTTACATTGTCCTTTTTCAGTCGTCGTAATCTATCGCCAAACTTTTCTTCGATCACCTCCGCCAGCTGACGAGCCAAGGGGGCTGATCCTCCTAACCTGATGCCCATACTGGTTTGAGGGGTAACCCCTCTTGACTGACTATAGGCATTTTTATTCTCATCAGTGTGATCCCTCCCTCCATGGTGACATGAAGCTTGTAATTCGAGACTTCTTTGCTGGGGACCTTTCCCTTTTTGTCGAGTATTCACCATGGTCACTGTTCTTTATAGAGAAGAAACTAGGAAAACTAGTTGTTTCCCACATACGGCGCCAGATTATGCGTGCTGGATCTTGTACAATATAAACACGAGAACAGATCTCTCCCTTGGTGAACTCGAGTGGTCAACCCTGCTGCTTGGACCAGCCTGTGAGGTCCGGTGGTAACCTGGAACGGTAATGGGAGACCCTCGTGGATCAAAGAATGATCCAGTAAGGCTGAGAAAGGTTCCTGGAACAAAGAAAGACAAGTTAGAAGGGTGCCGGAGTATTTTTCGGCGTATCCCCTCCGACGATCAAGTCAGTTTTTGAGAGAGAGAGGAAGAAGAAAACACTGAGTATGGTTTGTAGCAAAGGTTTGTTGTTGCATACCGTCTTGCCTTTTGCGAGGAGTATTTATACCTCAAAAACTCATGATTGTTGTTAGTGTATTCAATAGGTGATCATTAGGTACAGGCAATGTGCGCACTGATTCCGATGAGAAATGTCTTCTCTTTTAACTGCTCGGGATCCCGAGCAATCAATGCTGTGTCATCGGGCTGCCGACTGTTCAATGAGCTCCTCTCGGGGAGGATGCAATAAATGTCCAGCCTTAGAGACATTTATTGCCTTTCACTTCCGAGCCTTACCGCATTGAATGCAGTCTCATCAAGGGAATGATGTAATTAAATGCTTGCTTTCCCAAGTCGTGTGTCAGCAAGGGCATCCGGTCTTTCTGTCTCTGATGTGACACAATATGCCACGCGTCCATTCCCCATTAGCTGTGTCCCCTGCCCTCCTGTGCCTTCTAACACCAATTGTGTAAGACGAGGTCATGATAGCTAACCTAGTCTAGCCTAAGCTAGTGACCTGTACATCAATAGCCTCTGCAGGAGCAGAGAACGCCACCCTGGACGGAGGTACATCTCGGACCCGAGGGGAGGTACATATAGCGACCGATGTACCCATATCAAACTGAGGGATACGTGTCGGTACGTAAACGTACTGGATGCCACTTGATCCCTATGACAAGTACCTTGGGGGAGAGGGACTTGTGAACCGATAGGTAAGTGATCTCAGTAACAAGGTTTTAGTGACACCGAGGACACGTGTCTTCATCTTGTAGTATTTCGGAAATGTCCCATCAATAGAGATCTGATATCAAAATTTTTTTTTTGTACCGTAGTTAACTCCTTTTATATATTAACTTATTTTATTATTTTTATTATTAATGATTACAAATATATCAATCAATCATAAATTGTTTTTCAAAATGTTAGCTAAAATTTTTATTAGTACCGTAGACTTATCTCTCACTTCTAAACTCTGAGGCACCACCAAATCCAAGGTGAAGGAAGTCAAAACAGAAGCTAAAAGGGGGTCAAAAGGCATGATGACTGTAATGTCCAGTGAAGACCCAGACAGAAGGTGAGGAAACAAAAGGCAAACTTCTGTAACCCCCCTCTATCTTACAAAGAAGATGGCCAATTTGTTCATCATTTCAACTCTTCACCTTTTGCCTGATAGAGTATCATAACCAGATCCGTGGTCATCAGAATAAATATCTACAAGTCGGATTAAAGTATAAAAAAATTATTTTTTAGTACGGCATTTTTATTCTTCTGAACTTGTGTAAAAAAAATTTATTTTATTATTTTTTTAATTGGAGATAGCAAACCATCCAAGCCAAAATCACCGACTATGGATAAATTTTGATACGATAACCTTATGTAGATCTTGAACATCATTCAACCTCAACCCCTCCCTTCAAATCTCATTCTCACACCTAGTAAATAGCTAGGACATAATGTAATTCATATGCTTGAATTTATCTGAGTGATACAAGGCCTAGAAGGCTAGAACTAGATCATTATCCATTTTCCCAACACTTCATTGGAATTTGGAAAAAAAAATAAAAATTGGCTCAGCAGTTAGAGATATTCGAGTTAGTTTGTGCTCACCTCAACTAATCTCCTCTCTAGTCCAGTCAAAGACATATCATTCTCGTCGGGACTAGGATATTCATGAGGAATAAATCCGTCATTGACTTGATTTTAAAGAATTGTTAATATTCGAACTAAAAACGTTTAAATTTACAATTCGTTCTTATTGTCACTTGAATCAGAAAATGACTATCGAATCAACTAAGCATATCTTGTTCCTTAAAGGGTTGCCTTAATGCCTCTCCAACTACCGAAAAAGAGAGAATAAAATGTATACTATGCATCAATTTTATATCATAGAATATGAAGAAGATAAGATGCAACAAATGTTTTTTGATTGTTTTAAAAGTGATTACAATCACGTTTTGTCAATAATGTCCAATAATGTCAATGATTAGATCTGTATCCAGTCCATGTCCTCCTAACTTTTTCAAGTAATGAAAACAAAAACTAGAGCTCGATGTGTATGTTCGCGCATGTGTGTGTATGTCGGTTGTTTTTAGTTAGGTTCGTGTTAATGAAGCTTGAGGTTACCAATGCCCTGCACAGCTAAAATGAAAAAAGATCAAATAATTCACATGACCCAAATCTGGAATCATACCATTGTAGTTTCAAAGATAAGTGTCATTGTTTTACAATGTCAGGACACATTTGAGCAGTGGATCCTCAAAAGCAGGATAGAAACCTCAGCAGACCAACTGGTTGCAGTACTGTTATCGCTTCTTGACGTCAGGTGCCTTGCTTCAAGAATTCAGATTCAGAGTCATCAGTTCAAGCAACTACAAAGAAGCGGGTTACAGCAGCTTCTCATTTTCTGCTAATGCCAGTGAATTCTTGTCCAAACCAAATTTAGAGGTTTAGCTCCAGGTACAATATCTATGCCAACACTTGCAATTCTCTGTTCTACCATTATACAAATCTGGACTCGTGAGTGGAAAAAGAAGCCACAAGAAACCGACCATCCCTGCTATAAATGCCACACCGACCATTCCTAAGAGAACAATCAAAACGAAATTTGCCGTGAGAATATATAATCATACAAATATAAGAAATTAAGTTCTGTAGGATGGAAATGAAAATTCCAAGCATCAGATGGGAGACAGTCAACAAATTCAGAGAGTAGGCAGCAAAGCAGAGATGAAAATTTGGGCCCAACACAAGATGTGTTCAAGATACACCTAAGCTTTATTCTTGGTCTGGCTCATTATGAGTAATTCAAATGCCAGAACCATTGACCCAATTTCCTACGGAGTTGAATTATCAGCATAATACATTATGTTGTCAGATAGACGTCGACTAAGAATGCCAAACAAATCTAGTCAAGCCTAGAAAAATGTTGGACTGAGAATAGAATGGGAGGAACGGGATATAGAATTAAGTACCTATAAAGAATAAGAGAACAAAGAACTTCAACATTTCCATGGATTTATCATATTTGTGCATCTCCTATAGTTATATCAAAGTCCTTTCCCACTGGATTCTGTCGTTTCTTTTAAACTTCCAAAGTAATCGTGTAACAGTACAACAGCCACTATAGCTACAACCTTCTATTACATTCCAAAATTTCCTCTACCTACATGCTTTCATCAACAAACAAATCATGATCATTTCTTGGCTCTTACATGTATTCATAGCATGTTTTTCCATTACCAATTGCGACTACAGAGGTACAAAATTTAACAGAACACATACCGTATCATAGAACAGATTAGTGCAATATGACTTACGAAATGGACCAGCGAAGAAGGCTTGATTTGGTTAGGCATATATACTGCCATGATTGACCTCTACATATACAAGATAACAAGAAGTGCGTTGCAGCAGTCTCACAAAATCTAGGGACAGTAGTATGCAAGCTATAGGTTGGCTTAAACTTTTGAAAGGTAGCTTTCACTTAGAAAGCAAGCAAGCTTCGATTTGAAAATTGACCTTTAATATTTCCATACCCATCTTTAGAGTTCAAGTGCCAGGATATCCCCATTAATTAATCTTCCGCAAGACAAAAAATACTAACCCAAAGTCTAATACCATTACCTCGTTCAGCAATTTCAAAAAGCATATTTAAACAATGCCTGATTGTTGTCGGAATAATTGGTCACTCAGATAAAAAGCATTACATTAGGCATTATATTTAACTTACAGAAAAATAAAGATATCCTTTGATGGCAGAGATTCATCTAATAGAGACATATGATGGCATGTATACATTTTTGTTTTAAATAGTAAACAATGGACTACCTGTCCTTCGTGATAGCATCACTGGCAAGCCCATAAAATTGCAAAAGATATGAGCAATTACTGGAGCAATAAGATGCCCTGCAATTAACAAATGTTAGATGCATCATTAAAGCACAAGAAATCTCTGAAAAAAAAATAGATAGCTGCTGCCTGATTGAAGAAAAAGTGATCATGGTTTCTATGAAAATAGTATTTATGAATGGATACCAGACCACCAAACCCCAAATGATGCACAATCTACGTAAACCCAATGAAACAGTAACTTTATTTTTTTTTTAAAACGTAGAATGAAGATTGAAAACCAAGCAATTACAAGAAGCAGAGAAGCATTTTAACTTTGTCCTCCAAACAAAAACACAATTCTTATAACCCAAAACATAAAAGAATCATATAGAAAAAAACAGAGTTTTTCCTTCTAAGAACTGGCATACCACCTTGATCCTGCAGCAATAATGAGACAGTAACTTATTATTGTCTACGTGAACAAAGATCTTTAAAGATCAATTGATCAGCTTATATGCAACCACACATTTCTTAGAAATACAACACTATAAGCTCACAGAAATAAGTATGTTCATCCCAGCGTAGCCCTCTCCAAATGTATAAATGAGCAATACTAACAGTTTATCTAGACATTATAGAAGTATGAAGTTTAGCAAAGAAAAGATGGAATACTCTCTCATAACATTATTGAATCAAGTTTCGTCTTAGACATAGAGAAACAGAGTTTTAATCGAGTTCACATTTGTACCAAAAATGAATGTGTTTGTGTAAAGAAGTATTCATGCAATAAACATATATTTGACTAGTCATTCACTTGAGCCATCCCATACACTATCCCAGTTATTGCCAGCATGCATCCAGTGAGGACTTTATACGGCTGAAGATTACATTAAGTGCACTAAGGGGCATCAACACCTTCTTGATAGCATAAAGATAAAAAATAAAATACAAATTCTTAAATATAATAAACTATGATTTATTGAGAAAACTGAACCCTCAAAAATTATCCAATGGGGTTACATGGTAGGACCCAGCATTTAGCATGAGTTAAGGCATAAAAAGGATTGAAACTTGCACCTTTGGCTAGGCTTCAATCCATGGAGCTTACACCTGACAAGACACTTGCTAATTTATGGAGCCTCAGGGCATTGTAGAGCTACCTTGCCCTGAGGCAAGCCTTTGAACCAAGGCATGTTTTTCAATTAATGGCCATAAGCTTCTATGACAGCAAGAGAGATTTGGCATCTCTGTATATTATGTTCGATAAAGATGAATTACCTCAAAATCTTAATTGAACCAAAAATAAAAAAGGTAAAAGGAAATTCAACAAATGATTATGTATGCAAGCATCACCCACCTGTTCGGATGAAGAGAAACGACGCATACGATCCAAAGATGACGGTGTAACCAAGCTGGAAACCTGAGAAACACAAAGAATATCCACTAAGCAATGAGGAAATTGTTCAAAATCACAATTATATTGTGCAAAGAATTTTAGTGGATAAAGAACATACATGACCAACCTATTCTGCTAGCTAATTATAAATTTCAGTATCACATGCATCCCGTGCAAAGAGAAGAACACCACATACCTACAACCATTAAAGCATTGAGCAGGTTGCGATTTTGCTGGGTATAGAACTCCAGTAAATGGTTTAAATGAGCTGCAACAAAGTTTCTCATCTTAGTATGCTAGGACATAAATGATATCACTAAGAATGTTGTATAATTCTTGCAAAAGAAGCTGATACACTCAAAACAAGTCCTTCATAATCTGTATCTTCATACCCATTTTTTTACAGAAGTAAATAACAAAATAAATAAGAAATTTGGAAATGCTTTAGGCCTCAAAATCATGGGCAAGGGAAAAAAAACAGTTTATGTATGCACAAACATCATTCTAAGAATTTTAAAGATGGAGGATGATACAGGGAATCTAATTTCTCCAGGTTTACAGCAAAATGTCACACATCATGTTGCACTCATTATTTCTTGAAATTTGAGCAGTAATTTATACTGCTACAGTTTAGAACTTTAGAACATTTATCAGAATCAGTCTGACCAACTAAATTAGGAAAAGAAACTCCAGATCATGCCCCTTTCTAAAACTAAAAAACTGATGACTATGTCAAGTTCTAACCTGACTCAGCGCCTATGGTGAGTGAACAGAAGGTGGTTGTGCTCATGCCCCATTTTATGTGTATATCTATATATATATAATTATCACAAATAATCTCCTCATCCCCTTCAGTTCCTCCTTTGACCATTCCTATATCCTACTTCTATTCTTCAAAGACTGTCATGTTCGTAATGATTTAATACTCAAAAAAGTTGTATCTCAATGTACAACTTGTGTTTAAAACTGGTTGAGACAAGTCAGCTAACCAAAAAAAATTCAAATCATACAAAAATGTAGGACTGTCAAATAACATATCTTAGAACATCCAAGAATAGAACTATGGTGAAATATTTGTAGATTATCCACTTGTTTTATTTACTCATGATCTTAGCTCATTGTTTATACCTCTTTCAACAAAAAGGGAAGAGAGAGGGTGCATAGTGCAAACCAAAACATACACAGCGCCAAACTGTTAAACACAGAACACGAACGTAACACGGATATTGTTTGCCCCCACCAGCGATGGCTCCATCTCTCATATGACTGACACTTAAACTTCTTTTACCTTTTTCTTTTCATTTGTTACCATCATGGAAAATATCTAAGGTCAGGCTTGCTTTCACTGATCTTTTCCACCCAAAGGGGATGACTTGGACATAGAATTAGATTAAGCATCGATATGTGTCAGGGTCTACTCATCACTTAACCCTAATAGGGTCGTTCCCCCAAAATAAAAAATTTAGAGCAACAAGGACGGGAGTGAAGGCTCAGTTGGAACCATTTTTTTCTCAACCACTTTCACTCGTAGTAACGCAGCGCTGAGCCCTCTCGCAAGCACAATGAGAAACTGCTGAGCCGAGTCTGAATTATTGGCTCAATTCAAGCCTGAGTCAAGCTTAAATGCCCTCTAGTTTAGCAAAACTGAGTCCAAACTGCATACTACTTGGCCCAAATCTGCTCATTGGCAGCGCTGATGATAAATGCATTTCAAGAAAAAATCTAGATCAAAGAAGATCCAAAATCTGAAAATGAATCTCATAACACTTACCTATGCTGAAGAAAATGGGACAAAGAAATACAACAGCATATGTATTAAACCCTCCACAAAGAAGCAACGGTATCATACAAGCTCTAAAAACCAACTCTTCTGTAAGTGGTGCCTGTTTAATGAGTCATTATTAAGGAATGGAGCAAAAAAAGTGCTACAAAAGTCCCAACTCTCAATCACAAAACTACATTTGACCAAGACAAATAGGGAACAAACAGGAAATCAAATTTTTTCATTCATATAATGAATTTCAAGAAATATGCAAGCAAAAAATCTTGATTCAATTTGTTATTCAGGCTCAAATGACAAGTATAATGAATTTCTTAGTGTGTGCCCATGTCTGTGTCTTACAAAATGTGGACTCCTTTCCCTCATGTTATAGGCGCACTAGTTGCATCAAGAATTGTAAATATCACTAGGATTGGAATTAAAACTTCTCAGCATTTGCATTGTTAACTAGCTTGATGAAGGAAATAACTTGAGAATCAATGTAACACTTTAGAATGTCTAAGCACATCCATAAATTATAAACTCGCAATCAGCATACCACCAAACATTTATAGCAAATATAATTGAAAAATACATGTTAAATCAAGGTAAATCCTAGTCACCACCCAATTCCAATACCAGACATGCATGATATGCCACATATGCAGACTAAGCACCATCCTCAATCCAGAATCCAAAAGTCGGCCAGTATAAGATGGGACTTGCAAAAAAAAGTCGAATAGTCACAGTTGTCGATAGTGATGGTGTACGCTACACAACATCCAAAATGCTTGCACATTTAATAAAGCTGCCGCAATAGCTAAAGCTTCAGCTATGAGCATAAAAATGTGGGTTTGTGACTAAGAGCAACCGTTGTGCAAATAATATCAAAGGGTAGGTCCATACCCAGTCCACCCTCGTCATCGTCATCGTCATCACCCCAATTAGGCGAAACAAGAGTAGGTCTTGGCCTATTTGCTCTTTGTAAGATATCTTTTTTTGGTTTTATGATATTGCTAGATGGTCTTATGATACAATTGGCGAAGAAGTCCACTTCTTATCTTCATTATGGACTTTCATAAGTAAAACATTTAAAAGGTATACCTTTGAATGTGATTATGAGTGGGTCCCAGACAGCAGTTTGCTTTTATCCTATAAGTAACATTGCTTCTGTCTTGAGGAAGCCCAGTCCAAAGGAGCTGCTATATGTAATTTTTATGGTTGTTTTATGTGGAATTCAGGCCAAATAAGTGTTGGAGGTATTTTTACAGAGACTACAGGGAGTACTATTCCTCTTTTTCCTACACCGCTTTGTCTTGGGCTCACTATTCAGGCTAAGGTTTAATTACTTCTGGAAGGTTTGGGGGAGGTTGCCGCATGGATTTCATGAACTGCCTCGTTGGGTTAATAGATATTCTTGGGTTCATGGCGTTATAGTCCTTTCGTTTGTCTGATCTTGAATATCTTCACAACTATACTTGGTAAGATTAGATGGATTCCTTTGTACGCCAAGTTCTAACAAGCAGGCTGATTTCCTGTCTAAGATGGAGCATTCACAATGAGAACTTTTAGGAGTAATTTTTAACCTCCTGGAGACAGCTTTTGTTTCTTTTACTGACGAAGGTTGGAATTGTATCGGAGCCAGAGGTGTTTATTTTTTTGATAGGATGGAGGTGTTTATTCAAGTTGATTTGTATGAATTTAGCTTTTCTAATTTTTTTGGATCGAAGGATTTCTCTTCTTTCTTGACCTTGTACCTTCCTATTAATTTTATAATCAGATGAACAAAATTCGAAAAGGCAACCATTCTCTGGTTCCACTGGGCAAACGGTAGACAGATACAGAAAAGTTTGTCAGCTAAAACATAAAAATGAAAATCACACTTGAAAGGACATAACAAACAAGAAAAAAATACTGACCACAAAATAATTACGCCAAGCTGAGACACTGGTAGCTATTGAAACCACCCAGCTGATGAATGTGTGGGGAACACTTCTACAGTCCAGTGACATGTTTCCACCCTGACTCCAATGTTCCTTCCACAAATCTAGCAGTAACAAAGACTGTAGGACCATGGACCCAGCATACATTAGGGACGTCAAGGAAAGTGGAAAGATCACAGCTTGCCACTGTTTCATACATAAAATTCCATTCAGCAAGAAAATTTCACAATCAGAAATCATTTTCAACCTCCAACCGTGCAAGAATATTTTTTATAACAACCACTTGCAAAAGATTGGCTCACACGCAGCATTAAATAATTGCATTTCAGACAAAACTCCGACAATTAATTGCAAGTAAGACACTTACAATATGGTGCAGTTGGATGCCATAAACACCAAATAAGTAAGATGCCTCCCACCTCACCTAGAATAGTTAAAACAAAAAATTGAGATAAGATCAGCTATTCAAGTGGAAATCTCTTCTAACCGAAGATGATAAGTGCAACATTTGAGATGTAGCAATCAAATAAACCATACAAGAAACAGGATAAGCAGATGCGAAAAGCTCAAAACATGCCAAAATCAAAGCATGGTAACTGTTCTACCTTTTTTTTTTTTTTCTTTTGCTAGTGGTGAAGAAGGGAATGGGACAAACATATAATACCATTATAACTCAAGTCCCAAAGACTGTTCTGTAGCTGTTCCGCTTACTTCAAATCAAAAAAGGCTTACAAATCCCACTTCAATCTGTTTGTTTCACACATTCACTAAAGGAAAACAAAGAAACAAAAAGAAAGCATTCCCCTCTATTTCTGTCATTCCTAACAAATTGGAAATTATATTTTCCTTACAGATGATCTGAAATTAGGGTAAAGAAAACAAAAAATGATATGCAGATCAAACATCCATTTCCTGTTTTCCATTCCCCCCCAGCCCCCCGACCCCAAAAAAACCGCTGGTTTCCCAGATGCCAAACAAGGATATAATGTTTCCTTTTCCATTTTGTAGTGTGGCAAATAAAATTCACAAATTATACGCGCCTTATGGCTTACTTTAGGGAATGGAAAGGAAGAGGAAAGAAAAATAAAGAGAATGGGAAAAAAACTTCATTTTTTCCGAAATTCCAATTTTCTTTCCTCACAGCTTTCTCCATGTTTCTTAACCGTCTTTTAAAAAAAAAAAATCCCCTTTTATTCATTTTACCCAACCAAACAACCCAAAAATTATGGTCCTTCCCCTCCTAAATTTCAAGTTCTAAGCATAGCCTTATACAACCAAATTCATGGACTTGCTTTACTATTCTTTATCAAGTTCTTCAAATTTTGAACAAGCCCCCATTTTTGAATATCCACATGGGTTTCAAGAGTTCAACAATTGTCCCGTCCAAGATATGACCTTTAAGAAGAAAAAATTACCATCGCCGAATCAAAGTCATAACCCATTGCCCTTTCGACTAAATCTCATGCAACAGCCCTATGAGTATACACAAAAACACATATATTATAAATGCACAAATAGATAAATACACGAAACGGATGGTTAGCTTTGAGAGGTTACGGGGAGGATGAGAGCGCAAACGATGAGAGAGACAATGGAGGATATGCCAGCACATATGAACCGTCGGACCATGAAGCTTTTGAAGGAGGTGGGTGGTGGGAGACGAAGAATCAAAGTGGGAGCGTAGAGAATTGCAACGTAGAACAAAGTCATGGCGGTACATGCCGTCACTGCCACTGTTTTCGTCACACCACCCACTTCTTCTTCCATTGCCTTCGAAACGTCGATGACTCTCAGATCAGCCGGCAGTCCTAGTGCATATACAAGCGTCCCTCTCTCTCTCTCTCTCTCTCTCTCTCTCTCTCTCTCTCTCTGGGTGTGAAGTCTTTCTTTCAAAATTGACTTCGGAGAACGGTTAGGCATCATGGTCGGGAATAATATTACGTTTGGCACCCTCAATTCTTTTTGTTTTTGTAATTGTAGCAAATATCCTTGTCTTTATTTTTATGATTTGTATAAATTATCATAGGAGCCTACTTTCTTTATTCAAATCATTAGATAGGGGATAAAATAAACTCATTTTTTTGAATAAGATATCTATGGTGGGTGAGAATCATACGTGGTAACCGCAAAGGTGTTCTTAATCAAAACGATATCATTTTAGTACAAAATCACATCGTTTTGATCAACAGTATTTCTATAGTTATAAACTAAGTACCGAAGAGCTAGACACATCTATGTTACATAGCAATCATGATTAGTTTTACATTTCGGCCTTTTTTTAATTTGGTTAACACCCGGAAAAAAAAAGATGAATTACACTTTTTACCTCTAAAAATTTTAATTTTTATCTTGGAATATTAATTTTTTTTTCCATTGCACCTCTCTGTGGCATAAAATAATTTTAATGTGGTCATCGCACTAACTTCTAACTTCTGTTAGCTTTTCTAAATTCTATAAAATTCATGTGTCTCCTATGAAGAAGATTTGACAAAAAAAAGCAACTGAAGTTAATTTGAAGTTCATATTGCAATTATTTTATAACATTGAAAGTATAATATAAAAAATTTAATTTTTAAAAGTGCAAATTAAAATTTTAAGTGTTACCGTGGGCCTATTACAAGTAGGCCCGTGGTCTAATGCCCCAACAATCCATCTAGCTAATGGGAAACCCAGCCCACCAGGGGACAGTGTAGTTGGTAACCCATTAAATTGGCGGGTAGAGCCTAGCTTCAAATTTTAAGGATTGGGTCCATTTGGCTAGCCTGCCGTGGGCCTACATGTTCTCTGTATCTTGAGGCTGTCGCATTGACTGGTCAACGACGGATAGGCCCATAAATCTACTTAGATACTAGGATGTTCGATTTTGAGAGGAAGAATATGGGTACCCAAGTCAGTTCTGCGTCAAAATTTATAATTTGATGGAGTCAAATTATAATTTTTTATGGTAAAAGTTATAACTAAAAAAAATATGGTCGATTTTGATAATATACAACGAGTAATGTTATTGGGACATAATTTGAAGATATAATAAGTTGTCACTAATGAAATTATGGTGAATTCATTTAATGCTACAATGAGACTCATCATTAAATATATTTCACTATCATTTTATTGGTAACAACTTATTATGTCCCTAAATTATATCCATAAATTATGTCTCAATAGCATTAATGACATACAAAAGTGGATTTATGCACAATCAACAGACAAGTGTATAATATAGGTAATAAATGTAACAAATATAAATGTGAAATCAATACAAGCAACATACAGATATAGAGTGGTTCAATTAGAGTGACCTACTCCACTATGAAAGTAGCAACGGTGGCCAAAGAACTTTATTAATAAAGTAGATGAGGGGAGAGCATGAGTAAGCTCTAGGTGTAATGAGGTAGCTATGAAAGAGATAATTGTGTGTTGAATGTAAATGGATGCCCCTCGCATGTGGAGAGGGATACAATTTATAGGCACAGAGGCTTGATTGAAGCGGTGACGTGATGGATAAGTTACTAATTTTTCGAGGAGGATAGCTATAACTAAGATAGGTAAAATTAAAAATAGTGTTGATCTTGAAGAGTAACTATCCCGATAATTGCTCCTCACATATGCTAATCTTCCTGAATTCCTTGAACTTCAAATCGACCTGAATCCATGAATTGAGCTTAATCTACCTCGAAGCTAATTGGGCTTACTTGACTAATGGGGTCTGGCCTAGAAAGATTTGGGCTCATTAGATTTTAAAATATCATGATCGAATATGGAAGTTATAATTTCTAAAAATCAAATACAAAGGCTGTTTAATTTAGAGATGGCCTTTGTTTGGGTATTCTTAGGGATTAGAACATATGCCTTTCTAGCTCCCCGTGTACCAGGGGAGTTGCCAATGTTTATCCGATTTTTTATACGACACGACCTCTATACCTTTTGAATGTCAAATTACATTTTTTTAAAATGAAATTATAACTAATTAGGGTATTTATGATCCGTTATAATATTTCATAATCAATTATAGATTTTTAGTTGTAACTTGATTTTTAAAAAGTGTAACTTACATCTTAAAATATAGTAACTTTTGATACGTCATCGAAGAGCCCCACAATAAACACTCAGCAATTTTCTTTTTACATAAACTTATCAATACAGAAGTAGAAATCTAATTATAATCTGGTAAATTGTGAGAATCTAGTTTAAAAGAGGAACTGGTGATATGTATTCAACTAAACCAGCAACATATAAAGTCAGCAAAAGTAGAGCTAACCACCTCAACAGAACCAAATGAAGGAAGACATTTTTCATATCTAACCCAAACATAGAAAGTCTCAAAAGTAAGTGGCTTTGGTCATAGTCACTTCAGCAACCATTCTGGTGCAAAAGGGATGCTTATTCCTTTTGTAGATATACAAAATACAACTTGGAACTATGTATTGTATTCAAGATTCAAACATAGTAGATAAAAGATTATTAACTAATTAATGTTACACTTACCAAAAATAAAAATAAAAAAAGGGATCAAATGACGTGCTATCGTATTAATGATGCTTTCAGTCTCACTTTTATTTATTTAAATTTTGAGCAATGCTACATAAACTTAAAAAATAGACTTAAAAACTAGACTTGATAATCTTAACCATTGATTTCATTGTGAGTCCTAGCATTTATTGGAACTCACTACCTATTCAATGATTGCGATTATCAAATCTAATTTTTAAGTCTAGTTTTTAAATTCATCTTGCATTACTCTTAAATTCTAGATTTTTTACCTATATCATCAACTCTCATATCATTTGATTTTTTTTTTTTTTGATTCTTCGTTTTGGTTAATGTAACGTTATCTACTTAAGCATAGTTTTACCTTATGAAAGTTTTGCCTAGAGTAAGGGTTCAAACTCCCTTCCCCTCACTCCCCTCCCCCTCCCCCAAAAAAAACCTTAAAAACTATGTAGTTCGCTGTGATTTCCAAAGATTCAGGTGGTGTTTACCATGTCATAAAACTCCTAATCTCCCTCCCTCTCTCTCTCTCTCTCTCTCTCTCTACGAGCACGCATATGTCAATGTCAGCAATACGTTAGATGGGATTTGGAGGAGCAGCTAAAACTATAAAATGAAACTTCTCTCTCGTACATTTTCCCTCTGACTGTTGTAGATTTGTTGGAGAGCGTTCTACTTACCATACACCTTCCCAGTGGCCCCACACCCCAACACAGCATATAAAATATGTACACACAAGTTCACATAGGCACACCCTGCATAGGTGAGAGCTACCTATCATGGCTCTAGCTAATAACAATATTGCAGAAAACGAAGACAACAACGAAAGTCTAATCCACTTTGAAGAAGAAGAAGAGCTTTTCGAGATCAATCTAGACATCGTTAACAAAATCCCTCCACCCCATTACTGGGAAAGCTATTTCACTGCGACGAGTAACACACTGCTAGCCAACTGTTTATTACCAATTGCCGATGTTTGTAGGGCTGTTCCTATGGCGTCAAAAGCTTGTGATGAGTTATCGTTGCCGAGAACGTCGTCTAGGGTTCTTATTGTCAGAGACTCCATGCCTGAAAAGCTTACGGGGTTCCCTTATTTGGGCACGTTTAGGTTGCCACACAAGGAAATGAAGGCATGATATTGATCCAAGAACCTGCACACATGTTGATTATTTCTCTTGATTTTGGTGCGCTATTCGCAGGGCGTAACGTTTACTTTCGATGCAGACCCCAAAAAAAAGGAAAAAATAAAAAAAAAAGTATTTTACATAGTCTCGTACTTTATGGACTTTTTCGATTCAGCATGTTACACATAATTTTAGTCGAGTTTAACCAAAATCACTACAAGAAAAATAGTATTTTTTGACATTTAATAATCGGCATTTGTCACAAACGTCATTTATTAATAAACGGGGTTTGATTCCCCAGATGCGTTGTCGAATTATTTTTATTCAAAAAAAAAATTAAAATTACTAATTAGCGGCGTTTGTCACAAATGTCATTTATTATTGATCGGGGTTCAATTCCCTAGACGCAGAGTTGAAGCCGTTCTTGTTAAAAAAAAATATTAATTACTGACATTTTGTAAATTTCAAGAATACACGGCATTTACCCAAATGCCACAAACCTATTCTTTTTTCACAAATTATATCTGATATTTTTTTTCTCTCTCTCTCAAACTATAAAATTTTTGGGGAAATCAATCGATCTATTTGGAGAAATCAATCGATCCAAACCAGGAACATTCATGAAAGTTCCAATCCATCTACAATAGATCCAAACCTAGAACTTTAGAAGTCGGTCGTGGGGAGAATTTTTTCTTCGTCCAAGCCAGCCGTCCGACCGAGTAGGAAATCCAAATTTCACAGGCTGCAAGTCCAAATCCACCACATTTAATGTGTTTTTACATTTTCTTGCTGCAAGATCATGTGATATAATTGTGTGAGAAAAAAAAACATATAGGACATGTTCAATTGTGACTTCATTTTGGTGAATCGGTTGTCTTTATGGTTGGAATGTTGTTGTCTAACCAGCAAAAAAGTTCGATAATCTCAATTTTTTTTCCCGTAAATAAAAAATTTGTTTCGAGCAAAAAAAAAGGATCATGACATACCGATTTGATGGTATCGGACCTAGGCCAAATTCAGGATTCCAGGACATTGATTGGTTTTGCTTGATGCCCTTGGCCATCTCCTTCTGTTGCAAGGAACGATATAACAATGGAGCCAAAACCCTAGACAGAAGGAAAAGAAAAGGTTCGTACAAGCTTGCTGTTTTGGAACTCACTTGTGAGAGGCGGCAAAAGCCGTCCCACATCAACTGTTCAAGGCATAATTAGAGTTTTTTATACAAAGTTCGAAACAAATCATTTTGAACTTAGGCTTACACTTTGGGTCAAGTTCAAATTCAACTTGTATATAACCTCAAGTTCAGACATGCACAATTGGTTGGTGTCACTTCCCATTACCCAATGCTCTTGTTGAGAGTAACAAGATCCCACTAGAAATTCTGAGATACAGAAACTATGGACAATGCTATTTGGATAAAAATTTAAAACTTAATCTAAGAACTTGATTCAATACAGTCATTGAGTTGAAAATGAACTTCATCTAATATTAATATTCATTACCAATCCACAAAAAAAATTTAAATTAAGTCCCTGAATTGGGTCAGCGTTGTTTAGAAACTATACTCAATAAAGACACTAGAAATCTCAAGTTCTTTAGCTTTTAATGGAAAAAAACACTTGGACAGTTTCCTCTTTTCCACACGCACAAAAAAGGGGAGATAGATGGAGGGAGCTTGTGTTTTTCCAACCTATGATCATGGTTGGAGATAAATTCTCCGGGACGGGGCCTTTAGCTCGTGGTAATTGATAAAATTGTTTTATTATAATTTGATCGTCAGTGGTAAAAATCGTAAAAACAATTTTTGCACACACAAAAATAAGATTTCCTTTTTATAATTCCCGGACTAATGGAGCCTCGTTTCAATGAGCTGTCTTTTATGAATGTGTTCAACCACTGACCTAAAACTAAAGTTCCATTTAAGAGACCCCAACTATATAGAAGCAAACTAATAACGGCTCTCACATGTAGATTTTGGTATAGGGTTTAGCAGTTAGCGTCTTCTTGCAGCAGTTTCTCGCTGTGCGTTGAAGAAGACAGCAGCAACAGGGAGGCCAAGGTCGTTCTCAGCAGCGAATCTTCGAGTGTTGAAATGATCCTTTGAAGCAGGTGGTTGAACTGTCTGTCTGCGTTTCTGCTTGAAGAGAACAAACACATACCTGTGGATACCTATCTTGGGCCTTGGCATCTCATAGCTCTCCACCTCCCTTCCTAAAAGTCACAACAAAAACAATCAGTCACCAACTCTCTCTCTCTCTCTCTCTCTCTCTCTCTCTTACACACACACACACACATCAGAGCAGAAAGGATAAATTTCATAAACAATCCCTGTAGTATTTGAAATATATGATAATTTCTTGATGTTTGAAAATGATACAAAAATCTCTTATAATTTTTGTAATAAAAATCCATCTTGTTCATCATCTCTCTCTCTCTCTCTCTCGCGGATGAACTTACCAAATGTAGCATCTGTTGTGCCTGGAATGTCTGTGACTATCCTGCAAAGAAAGTCAGCTCAAGATATCAGTTTTTATCTGTGTTTCTCGGATTGACTTATTTCAATATGGTGTTCCCATCCCTCTCATGATCAGTTTCTTGGGTTTGACACTTTTTATTAGTTATACCTTCTATTTTTTTGGTGAGAATTGGTCGTCTCATTTTATTTTCCTCTTTGCATTTCTATATCTATCTAGCAAGAGGTTAAGGTAGCCCTATTGCATTCCCTTCGTTGATTGGCTACAATATTTGGCTAGTTTTACTGGGGATTTGATATGTACCATGAGTAGATTTTTCTCATAAAAACCGGCTTGTAATGGAAAGGTGCCATGGAGTTAATATATACACCTAGTTATGCTCATATTAAACCGAGGTGGATTGTAATAGGATTGGGGACTAAACTAAGTTTTTTTTACCAATTTAGCTTGATTTATCAAAGTGAACATATTCCTGTATTTTTGTCAAGGTGGATGTTTTAGGGTTTACCAGTGTACATGCTCCTTTAGATAAGGATCACTAGGGCCAGGAACATCTGGATCTGTCATGACCTGAGTCCAAGAATAGAGAGGTTAACAAGAACATATAAAGTTAATGACAGAAGAGAAAAGACAAAGAAAAATGAAGTTGTGGGGGGATGTGAAAACTACCAGCGTAAAGAAACTTCTGAGATCACCTCCTCGAACCTCAACCCTTGGCTTGGTTGCCACTGCAGAGGGATAGAGCTCAAGACCATTGCAGATTTGCTTCTTGTTGTAAGTGATGGACATGCTGATGATTGGAGTGAAAGAGTCGAGGACATCTCCTATTACTCCCCCAGTGATGAGGGGCATTGACATGCTTGAGAGAGAGAGAGAGAGAGAGAGATGCCTGTAGGTTGGATAACAGAATCCGGAATTGGTTTCTCATTGGACAAGGAAGTAGCAAGAAGCCTCAATTATATAAATAATGAAAAATGCTAAATAAATTTAAAAATTTGACTTTTAAAAACTTGATTCGATGAATTATTTTCATTGAATAGATAATAAGTTTCAATATTTATTGGGACTCATAATTAAATCAATGATATATATAACAGTCACATCATCAACTCAAATTTTTAAATTAATTTTTTAAGTTCATGTAACATTACTCATAAATAAATAATAAATGAGAACAAAAAGGTACATCATGTGTGAAACCAAGAAACATCTAAATTATGTAAGAGTAATATTATTTAAATCTAAAAATTTGATTTAATTTATTAATTTAATGACATAATTTTATTGAAATTATTAGATTATCATCAAATTTTAATATTTGATAAGATTTACAATCAATCTAAAAACCATAAAATCAATAAATTAAATTAATAAATTAAATTTAAATAACATTGTTTGTAATTTTATAATAATATGTTTCTTATGAAACCATCACATTGGCTTTAAATAACAACTAAATTTATATACCCAATAATATTTAATATTTAATAATGGTAAACTTCACCTATCATTTGAGTTTAGAGATGATTTAAATCTCTTCTAACACTTTTTTTTTTCTTTCTATTTTGGTTAGATATATCATGAAGAGATCTATTTATACACAATAAATCTTATTTGAATTTGTTATAGTTGATCCACTAAAGAGAAAAATATATAAAAAAGAATTATATTGAAGAAAATCTCCATCCAAGCTTTGATATAATTGTATTTGTGGACTTGCAATGTGGCACACAAATATACAAGAAATAAAATAAAAAAAAACACTAGACACAAACATTTACATGATTTAATTAGTAGAAATTTTACCCACCACAATCTTAAATCCTTTTCAATCACCTAAATCCTACTTCACTATACATTTTGGATTGTTACGTAATCTTCTAATAGGCATGCTACATCGCATGAAGAAATAGAAATGATTGAATGTTTTCTCACTTTTTTATCACAACTTAGTAGTTACAACCTTGTCAAATTACATACAAAAGCACTATAAAGTACGCAAACTAAAATTGTAATAATATACCGAAAAGTAAAAAATACCTTTAAAATAGTGGGTTTTACTCAAAAAGTAATAAATTCTACCTAAAAAAAATAATAAGCGAATCTAAAAAGTAAGTGCATCCCAAAAATTTGTAAAATTTAATCAAATAATGAAGTTAAGGGCCGAGTGGTGATTTTGTATGGTAGTAATTTAAGTTCTTGATTTTGTTTATTTTAAAATTTTTTGCCCTTTAATTTTTTAAAACTTTGTATAGTGGTAATAAACTTTTTATTTTTAGTTAGTTAGTAGTCCGTTAACCTTCTAAAACCAATTTTTATTCTTGAATTGGGTAAGACATATGTAAAATATCATAGTGACTAGCATCATTACATTTTCTCTGTTTGAGAATTATCCCCTATTTTTTTTATAAACAATTGTACAAGTGTTCTCAATTATTTTTCATTAAAATAGTAGTATGTGCTCTAATTCAAAAATATTTTTTAGTACTATTTCAAATATTCAATATTTTAACAAGACGGGTGATGATCTCATGGACATAATGAATGAGATTTGAAAGAATATTGTGTTCCACTTTCATAAATTTTTTAAATTAAAATGCCTTTTAATTTTTATTTTTTTTTATCTATTTGTTTAGACAAAAAGAAATTGGTTTTAAGCAATTTAATCATAAATCTAAATATACCTTATTGGAACTAAAAATTTTTTATTATCAATTAATAATTTTTATAGTAATATTTTGTCCTCTCTAATCGATAAACTTGGCTCCATTCCTAGGTACATTTTTTTTTTTTTTTGAAAGTACCATAGTCAAATTTAGGAATGTTAACCGAACGATTCCGAATCGAGTTTGAAAAGTTTGTTTCTTAATCGAGTCTAAAAAATCGTTTGTTCGTTTAAGAAACGAGTCGAACCTGAACGAGTCAAAAATAAGTCGAGTTCGAGTCAAACCCGAGTATTTGCACATAAACGAATCAAGTTTGTCGAGTTTAAGCCAAGTTTGTAAGACTTATTTTTTAAACGAGACTAAAAATTTGTTCAAATTTAAACTTATTTAAAAAATAAATTAAATTTAAACGAGACGAACTCAAACTAAACTCGAGTAATTCAGTTTGATTAAAAGACCTGTTAAATCCCACTACATGCAACCATGGGAAAGGATCCACCAGAGAGATTCTTTATGAATGGGCACACTGCTCAGTGTACAAAAGAACGCCAGATATGCATGCAACAGAAAATGGTGAATAACCTTTTTTTAAGTGCTGAGAAGTCATCTCAAACTGTAAGAGATTCAGAGACTTCCTTGAGAATTGGGAATTAATACCAGAAAATGGGTTAAGGAGTTCATTGTTTTCCAGTTACAAACCACAAACACTCACTGCACTACACTGTCACTGCTCAGCCTCTGTATAAAGGAGGACTCCGCCGCAGGCACAGTGATTGTGAGTTCCGAGAGCGAGAAGGCATCCGAGCTGAAGAGATTCAGAAGTTATATTCTTCAATTAGTAATACTAGAAAATAGGTTTTTTTACCATAGAAACCACACTACTTCTGATTTCACAAAGAGTGAATTTCAGTGAATTTTCATTTAAGAGTATTTTTTGTCTATAAAATATGTATTTTTTATTAGTTTAATTCTTATTATATCAATTTTATTAATTTATTTTCTAAAGTATTCAATTTGTATCACTTTAATCTCTAATCAGACAATTCGTCAAGTTTTTTGACTGACTGACCACGTGTCATTTTTTTATACAGTACCACATGCTCAACACGTGATCATTCCATAAAATACTTAACGGTCTGTCTATGTAGAAAACAAAATAACACGAATGGAATATTGTAAGGACCAAATTGACAAAATTAATAGAGTGGAAACTAAACTAACAAAAAATACATACTATTGGAGTCAAAAATGTTATTAATCTTTTTTTATTCTAAAATATTAAATTCGGTCTTTGGGTAAAGAGTAACTTTTTTTTTGTCACTTAAATTTGGATCGCGAATATATATTTGCAATTATTTGCTAATCACAAGTATTAGTCAAATTAAAAGAAGCCATAGAATATTAGATAGAAATGTAAAAAGTGAAAATTCTATTTTATCTTACAAAATAGATTATTCATGTTTTACATGAACTCGTCTCATTTATTAAATAGGGTGTCTTGCTGGGTTCGTACAAATGGGTAAAATCGACACTCTTAAAATAAATTTGAAGCTCCAACTCTTAAAATAAATATGAAGCTCTAAGATGTGAAATGCAGTAGTTTTTAACCCGTCTGGGTAGCCCTGTGATATAGCATGAGAATGGGGTGAACCATAAATTTAAAAAGGGTAAATTACATTGGGTTAATTATAAATTGTATCCTAAAAGATCGTTTAAATCTCAATTTACACTCTTAAAGATCAAAAATTTTAATTTACATCCTCAAAAATAGAAATTTATATCAATGTATATTCCTAAAGATCAAAAATCTAAATTTGTACCCACAAAGATAGAAATTTGTATCAATGTGTACCTAAAACTAACTGCCATCAATTTACTGCCTAAAATTAAATTGATAAATTATATCTAAATCCTCTCATGCTTGTCACTTAATCATTTGGACCCCTTCACATTTAGAATATTAATATTACATCTCATGACGTTTGTGCATGTGTAACACGTAACCCCTTTTCATTAATATCTGTTAATAAAACCGTTAAAAAATATAATTTTATCCTAATAAAAAATTATAATTTCATATTACCCTTTATTTTGTGGGTTTGATATACTCTAAAGTTCAAAATCAAGCTTACCATTTGAAAGTTCACTAGAATGTAGATATTTACATAATGTTTTTTTATTTGCAATGCAATATATCACTTAAACATAATTATTTGAATGCCCAATTAGGGGAACATTTTAAATTGAGAGTATTTTTATTAGGATTTTATAGCCGTTAAAAAATATGATTTTATCTTAATAAAAAATTATAATTTTATATTACCTTTTATTTTGTGAAGGATCCATGTAATTAAGTGACAAGTATGAGGGGATCTAAGTATAATTTATCAATTTAGTTTTAGTCTGCAAACTGACGACGGTTAATTTTAGATGCACATTGATATAAATTTCTATCTTTGAGGGTGCAAATTGAGATTTTTGATCTTGGGTGGTGCACATTGATATAAATTTCTATTTGTGAGGGTGCAAATTAAAATTTTTAATCTTTGGGAGTACAAATTGAGATTCGAATGATCTTTTGGGGTCCAATTTGTAATTAACCCAATTACATTAAAATTCCTTGACATTTGGTTTTATTATATAGACACCCTCTCACATTTTACAAATAACATCGAATTCCCTTGACATTTAAAACTTGTAACAATCACACCCCCTCCAACTAACAGACGTTAAACTTGTTAGCAGGCAAAGCTGATGTCATCAATCATAATTCTCAAAATATCAAAAATACCCTCTAAATTTATCCAACCTCTCATTTATTTTTTTTAATCTATATATGAAATATATAGATTAAAATTTAATACTTATATGTTTAATTTCCAAATACATTAAATTAATAAATACAATATTAAATTTTTTTGTTTATTAAATAATATTTGGTACTATTAGTACAATTTAAAAAGTAGTCAATTTTTTAAAACCTTAATAATGACCTAATCCAATTATCCCGTATTAAATTTATTTTTTTATTATTTATCTAATTACATAAATTTTTACTCTTTTATTATTTATTTAATTACAAAAATTTTTACTCTTTTGTAATTTATCTAATTAAATAAATTTTTACTCTTATCACCATCACCACTAGTTCCGCCACCATCACCACCAGTTTCACCATTATCACCACTGCCTAAACCTAACTACAACAATAATGCATCTGTCACCCAACACATCCAAACACCATAAGTACACATAGAGAGAAAGAGACTGACAGACAGACAGACAGAGAAAGCACAACCCCATGGAAACCCACCTCGGCCTCCACCACTGAAACCACCACCTAGCCAAAACTCCTCATCAACCATCTCTATACATGACCTTCTCCTCCACAACATCGCCACTATTACATCGCCGCCAACTTAGTAACACTCACCAACAATCACCACCACCACCACCACCACAGAAATGCCTCAGAACTACAAGACAAAAAGAGGGAGTTAGGGTTTCAAAAACCATTATTGTCCTTTCGATATCTCAAATATTTTAAGCTTTCAACCCTTTCGATTGCTTCTGCCATTTTGGGTTAATTCTCGAAGATTTTGGGCTAGTTGGTTCTTCTATTGAAGGCTACTGCAGTGGTGGAAAAAGAAGACAGATGATTTCAGGCTAGTTCTTTGCCTTGAGAGAGAGAATAGTGGAAATCATGGGTGCATAGGACGACGAAGGTTAGGTTGGGGTAGGGATAGGGCTTGGGGTTTGGTTTGAGTTTGTGTTAAAGAGGGGTAAAATAGTCTTTTTATTAGGATAATTAACTCTTTCTAACAATTGGGGTCTTAGTGTTATTTTTAAAATGTCAGGGAGTCTGAATATAATTTATCCTAAATTATATTATCTGTTTGTGGAGTGTTGGACTTTATAGTGGCCGGGTTTGCTCCTCTAAATCTCTCATAGTGTAGGAGGAGTATTTCCTACTCCTAGTTTTTTGGATCGTGATTCCACTCAATGCAACTTTTCGGTAGTGTTTTTAGCTATATTATGCATCATTTTTATTTTCTTTGAAATGAAATCTATATATTTAGTGAAAAAACGAAAACCCAAAGATTTAGAAAATGAACCAACAAAGATATGACCATAAATTTCAAAGGGTGGTAAAAACAGCAAGTACCCTAAACAAATTTGACATACAATGGGATTATGGTTGCCTGAAATAGATGGTTTTTTTTCTTATTTTATATATAAAATTTTAGTTGGTATTTCAAACTCTTCTCTTATTATTTTGGATTATGATGATTGTCATTTGAAACTTTTCTTGTATTAACTATAAGGAGTAGTTCAAGTAGTAATAAAAACGAGTTGTAAATTCAAACGTCTTGAATTCAAATCTTTGTAGTTTGCATTTAACCAAGTCGATAAGAGAATTACTCGAAATGCGCGATTAAGCTAGTCCAAAATACCCCTAATTGTTGAATTAAAAAAAAATCTCTTCTCATATTATTCTCTTCCCACCTTAATCATTCATAGCCCTTTATTGTTAACTATCGATAGCCCCCTCTTTTTTCCAGTCTCACATCTCTCTATCTCTCTCATTCTCTTCCCTATCTCAAACTTTTACAATCGAACACATGGATACACGTGCGTAGAGCCCACTAGACAAAAGAAGTTGAGAAATGTTTCTTGCATGGGACTTCAATGACATGCACATGAAGTCACTTTGGGTGCCTCCTTGACACTACATTGAAAGGGGTCAGGATTTAAGACATGAAAATGTGACCATGAATGAAACGTTGTTATTTCACCTAATAACATCATGAAATTTAGAAGAAATTGAATAAGTCAAGGGGTGATCGAAAATTTTCATGGCTAGAATAGGATCTAGGACGTCCAAACAAGTCAGTAACTTAAAATTTTCACCCAAAAAATGATATCCACATAATATTATATAATCTCCCTCTTTTCGTGTGTACATTATAAATGGCCATTGGACTAGACACTACTTTTTTCATTACCAAACGCTGCACTGGTTTGCACTTTGAGTTCTCCTTAATGATTTCAGTTATGGCATCAACAATCAAAATATTCAAACAATAAGATCATTTTATTAGTTAGCACTTATCAGTAATTGTAGGGAATGGAGCTTCCTCTCCATTGATATATTTCTCAGCCTTTACTAGTACCTCGGTCATGGATGCATGAGGGTTTTTGGAGATTGAGAATAGGAGATCTATAGATTGGAGGCCTAGACCAATTGTAAAGGCTGTTAGAGCAACCTTCTCAACCAGCTCATCCATCTTGAGAGATTCTTGATTGAATCTCTTCACGTAGCTCCACAGGGATTCACCAGGATCTTGATTAACATTCAAGAGGTGGTAGATCGGCTTCATTTACGTCATTGCCCCGATGAAGTGGGAGATGAACTATATTGAAAGTTCTCTAAAAGACGAGATCGAGGTTAGGGCCAATCTGTTGAACCAAGTAAGAGTTGAGCCCTTCAAGGTGATAATAAAAGCTCGGCAACGTATGGAGTCCTAGTACCCTTGGAGTTCTATTTGATTCTTGTATGAGTTCAAATGGTCCACGGGGTCTTTGATTCTGTCAAATTCATCAATCTGGGGAGTAGTGAAAGGGAAAAGTGTAAGACCTTCGTGGTAAAAGGCGACTCAGCTGGCTAAACCAGAACCTTAATGGTTACTGGGACTCACTTTTTCACTACTTCCTTCACATTATCCAACTCGTGCTGGATTTTCCTAAACTGTTTTTCCCAAAATTGATCCAAGGCATTCTATTGTGGGGGAGGTTACTGATTTCTTCGTCCCCCCCCCCCCCGTTATCCTACTTTGTGCCTTATCGTCATTTTCCTCTCTAAGAGGTTGATGTCTGAGGTTTTCTCCAAACTGGCTATGGTGGTCCTCTATTATGTCATTCAAGGGATTCAAAGGATTCAAGGGTTGTTAAGGATTCAAAGGGTTCTGAATTGGTTGATTATGAGGATTTAAAGGATTTTGAACTAATGAAAGAGGATTTTGTTGTGCTTGCTAAAGGTTATAGGCTTGAATGAGAGCAACTAGCTCCTCGTTTTGCCTGAGAAGGTGGAGAAGGATCTGCTAATAAGTTTCCACTTCATCTCCAGGAAGAGGGCTCACCACTAGGGGGTTCAGTGGAGGATGACGATGAACCATCTGCTGGTTTTTTGGAATTTGGCTCATACTTCGAGTTAGGACCACCAAGTAACAAATAAGAAGGTTTCAAGGAAACAACGGAGATTATTTCTAACAAACAGGGCCAACTGATGATGTATGAACTCAAAACGTGACGGAGACACTTAAGCTGAAGAGCTTAAGGCTAGTGAACAGTAGTGTGACAGTGACCAATTAAGAAGAAGATGATTTGAGATAAATCCTGGTAGCTCTACCCCATGCTACAATAAATCCAAGACTATGGTTCGAGCTAAGAAAGAGAAAGAACATACAGATTATAGTGGTTTACCAGTTGAGAAGCTTGACTATTTCACTCAATGGAGTCTCTTGCCCCTTGGAAGGTTTTCTATTACTTGAAAAAGAAGATATGGTTATAATTTGTTAGATTGTTTGATGCCTTTACATAGAGAAGGCCTTTGTATTTATGCACATAGGTGGGGTGGTCCCTCATCACATAATCCCCAAGTTTGTTAGGATTTTGTTGAGAGATATTGGGTTGTTAAAGGCTACATTCCCTAGGTGTGACATAGTCTTCTAGAACATATTGAGGTGGCCTTGTGACCTATGTCTTCAAGCTTGGATACATTGTGGTCCTTCATATCTCTAAAAGAGTCTTCTGTGAGGTCGTATTACTTTAGAACAACCTCCAGTTCTTTTAGCCAGCTCGTGAGTAAGGGTGCTCAGTCCAAACACTTATCCTGAACTCAAGGTGGAGTCAGGATTTTGCCTCAGTGGAGGCAACCTAAATTCTTAAATTTTCAAGTATAATTATAACATTGTTTTCATCAAAATATGTATTCTTGATAAACTGTTTATAATCATAGTTACATCAAAAGAATGTCATTTAGAGGTGCAACTCATGTATATGAGTGATGTACAAAAAAAGCAACAAAAAAATTTCACATCGAAAGTATCATTTAGTGTTCAAGATCATGTACAAAAAGATCTCCCAACTCTTGAACATCCAATAAATCCTTATAATTGTTCTCGATGAGTTTTTATATTTTGAAACCGTTGCATAATCATTTCATTTTCAATGACACTTGAAACATATTTCTCAATATATGCAACCAAGTAATCATTCATCCATTGATCTCCCATTTGATTATACAATCGATTCTTTACTATGTTCATTGCTGAAAATGTTCTTTCGATGGTTACAATGACAATTGGTAAGACAAGTGCTAGTTTGATGAACAAATATACCAACGGATATACTATATTCTTTTTTGGTTTCAACTAACTTCTCTGCAAGCCCACCAATTCCTTTAATTTCTAAAAATTCGTTGGAGCGCATATCAAATGTCTCAAGTTGATTATCAAGTATCAAGAGCTCTATTGGGGAAAATTCGGAAGGATAAAATTGAGCAAGACGAAATAACTTCTCCTTATTGAATGCAGAGAATGAATCCATTGGATTTAGGCATGCCACACAAAGAAGTAGCTCGGTGACCTCAGTAAAACGATCACTAAGCTCTTGAAGTTGCATATCTAACACCGTAGAAAATAATTTAACATGATAACGGTGTATATTAGTGACTTTTTCATCACGTCGTGACCTTCCTCGAGCTACGTATATCTTATTCATATTCGAAATAATAACATCATATTTTTCACAAAAAGAAGAGACCTCGGTGACTAAAGCATCTCAGCCATCATTTCTCATCATTTGTAAACGTTGTTTGGATATTTTAACTATACTCATAGCATTTACAATATCTTAATCTTTCCTTTGTAATACTTATGATAGTTCATTTGTAATCTCCAATACACCTTTCATCAATTGTAAATTGAATACGAAATTGAAAGATTGAATTGAATCCAATAAAGCACATGCTTTACCTCTTTGCTAAGAAGTTGTACTATCCTATACAATAATCTCAAGCACATCAACAACAAAGGAGAACAAAAGAATCACATTTATGAGAGTGCCGTAATGTGAGCCCAATGTGTATCACTAGCCCTTTGAAGACTACTTTCTTGATGCAAACCACGCCCACTTGATAACTCTCAATTGTTTAATACTTGAATAACCTTACTAGCTTTCTTTTCTCTTAAAATATCTCTTCGTTTGCATGAAGCTCCAACAACATTCAATAAATTAACAACAATATTGAAAAGCAATGTAATTTGATTGTGATTTTTCGCAATAGACAAAAGTGTAAGTTGAAGTTGATGAGCAAAACAATAAACATAAAAAACATATATATACTCTTTTATGATGAGACTTTTGTGACCATTGATTCATTAAATTTTGGCACTTTATTCAATTCTCATTATGAGCACTATTGGACCCCCAACATGAATTTGAAATCTTTCTTTCTTCTTCTAGTTACGGAATCCCTCTATAACGAAAGAGTCACCACCCATCTGCTCTCTCATATCAATTATCATTAGATAACAATATAAGCAATAAGTGACATCTTTTTTAATGCTATACTCCAACCAACTACCAAACTCGTTAAACCAAGATGGACTAAAGCAACGACACAGCTTGCCAAATTTTGTTTGGAACAAATTATATTCACGGGGTTGACATGGGCCTTTTTGTAGATATGCTCTTCGAATTTCATCCCGATCATTAGGATGATAATTCGAAATTCTAATTCTTAACTCAGGATCTGCAAGAAGATTTTCTAAGTTAACTCCTTCACGACTTTGATAAGAACAATGTCGTATGTCACCACCACCATCATCTATTTCTTGATTAGGAGACAGTTGTTCTAATGTTGATTTTCTTATAAGAAACTTATCCATAGTTGATTGAAAAATAATTTTTCTAATTAGATTCAAGTTTAAGAGTTCGTCATTAAGTTCATAACAAATGAGATAATGGATTACACATAATCAAAATATAATCCAAACTAGAATTTCAAGAAATCAATTAAAACAATTTAATTATAGAGAAGAAAAATAGCACTAATCAAGAATCTCAGACAGCCAATCTGAACAGGGTCTTCAACAAAAATTCAAAATAGTTGAGTGGTGACACAAGACGAAACAAAGAAAACCTACATAAGTCCAAAAATAATACACCAAACAACCATCAATTCTACAATAACTAAACTAATTTTCTAATATAAAAATATGATTTTAGATTAGTGCTAATACTACTATCAAAAAATTTGGTTAATAAATTACCTCTTCTTAGCTTCAACATAATTTTCTAGTGTTTCTTCAAATTTGATTTGCACAATGATTGAATCTCATAAGCTGATTTGTTGATGAATACGAACTAACAAAGAAACTAAATAAAGGAAAAAAAAAAGGTTGAACGTCTGAACTGGACTGGAAGTTTAGAAGTTGGACGAAGAAGGCGTAGGCTTATGAAAAAAAAAGGCGGTGTGAGAAATGAGGAGGAGCTGCCAAAAGTTATCTTTTAATGGTTGAAAATTATATTAATATACCCTATACTTTAAAAAAATTTCAACGGAGGTAAGTTTAAGACATTTTTGAAATTTTTAAAATTATACTTAGGTCCCAAAATTTTTTAAAATTTCAGTGGGGGCAAGTTTAAGAAATTCTTGAAATTTTTAAAATTACACCTAAGTTCCAAAATTTTTTAAAATTTCAATGGGGGCAACTACCCCCACTGCCCCCATACTAAATCCGCCACTACCTGAACTAGAGATTCTGATTCTCCTCGTGACGCAATGTGGATGACCTAGACACTTGTAGCTAAGGTCGTTCTCAGTCGACCTAGGTTCATTTAACTCAGGTTGTATGCGAACGATCTTGGATCTCCTTATGAGGATGGACGTTTAACCATAAGGTCGGGGATAGACCTCATTTGTTGGCTCTTTTCCAAGCCCGTTATCTAAATCTCATTTTATTTATTTATGATGCCATTTTTGGGTATCATCAAATCCATTTACAAATATGTCAAGGTGGTACCTGCCAACTTGGTTGTGATAATGGTCTACTTGAAATTTATAATTTTCAACATGTAAAAAAAAATGTGTACTCATATTTCTCTCTAATACCCAGCAAAAAACACTTATAGGAAGAGATGAACAAAAAATAGTTAAGTTGATTAATTTCTAAAAGTACTTCATTTCACGTTTCAAAGACTGTGAAAAGGAATGTAGTTACCTTATTTTTTAATGTGTTTATAATAGATCATTTTCACAATAATATGTGTCTGCATATATGATCGTCAATCTATTTTATATATGTTTGTAAATCTTTATACCCCTAAACAATAACAACATACATTGGTACATTAACAAGTTCTCTTACTCGATTCTCTACCATTTCATCCCAACGAGCATCGATAAATTACCTTAAAGAATGTGGTTAAAGAACTAGACAGAGTTCTTGAGTATGTTGTACCTAATTACAGGCCAACATTGATCAACTAGCCCATCACTCAAGTTGATTGGTTTTCGAGGCAGCCTAATAACTTTGATTGTGAAATGTTTGTCATCAAAATGATGAGTGCTCCATTTTTAGGTCCTTCATTCAAGATTACGATATGATACATTTTCATATTCAAGAGTAGTGAGATAAATTTGTATAACATTAAATTTGTGAACTCACTTAATATAATGGTGTCTTTAAGAGTTATTCAATCAAATGCCCATGGATCTAGCAATGAAGCTAGTTATTCACGTATACAATGAACCAAGAGACAAGATCATAGTGAAGGCACGACAACGACAAAAGGATGGCAGTCAAACAATGACAAAACTGTGGAGATATTAATGACAACAATGTTGAAGAAACATCATGTATAGTGTCGATTGGAAAATTTTTGGTGGTACATACTTATTTTTTATACATAAATCATGTATAATGTGAATTGAAATATAATTTTCGGTTATATAACTTATGAAGAGATTGACCATTAGGTTATACAACTTCATGGGGACTTATTAAATCATCTCAAAATGTAGTAACTCATCCCAAAATTTGTAACCTCACCCACCCAAGAATGTGCTAACCACACATAATGGCCCGTGCACACACAATGACCTGTGGCATATACTTATTTTTTAAACAAGCCACAGTGACGTACAACTAAAAATGGCTTGTGCATACTTCTGTTTGTCTGGCTCCCAAAATCGAGCGTCGGCCCTTTTTAGACTATATGAAATATACTAGAGGGGAGTAGAGGTTTTCTATTATATTTCATATAATTTAGAAAAGGTTGATACTCCATTTTGTGGAACCAAACAAATGGAATTGTGCAGGCTATTTTGAGTGGTATAGCCTCAGGAATAAATCGTCATACAAATCGTCTGAAATGTTGTTAATGTTCCACTTTTATGGATCCATCATTCACTCTACCCAAAAGATTTTAACACACTCCACTTTTATGGTTCTTGGTAAAGGTTGGTGTATTAGCGACAAACTCGGTCTCTTTTTCATATTTTTTATTTTTTGTTTGGTGGTTTGGTGGCTGGTGATAGTTGGATGGTTAGCAGTGATTGCAACAGTGGCAATGGCGTTATTTGCCGCATTGGGATTTTGGAGGTTAGTTTTTCAATCTGTGATGCACAACCAGTGGTTGAGATAGAATGAATTTGAACTTTTTTGGTTGAATTAATTGGCTAAATGAAATCTCTTAAATGTTGTTATTGATTGAATTGATTTGTTATTAGAAACGTTATTGAAGTGAGTTATGGTGGTAGGGTTTTGGTGATGGTTATGATGGAGGGAGAGATTGGGCGGTTCTGCTGACAGTGAAGGTGGATATGTGAAAGTGGTGGCAAGCGTATATAGGGAAAGAAAGTAACTAAAATTCTTCATTCATTCAGTTAATCAATTTAGTCTAATAAAACTTGAGGGGGTTAAATTGCTTAAACTGAAACCCGAGGAAGCTGATTATAACATGACTAAAGTTGAAGGGTGTGTTTGGTAATTAACTTTTTGTTTTTTTTTGTGACAAAAAAAAAAAAAAAGATTAGCACTTTTGGTCCAATGTATCAATTTTATCAATCCCTACATATACGATCAATTAAATTTTTGACAGAAGTAATCAAGTGTTGATCACATGATATCGTCCGAAAGAATGACACGACGCACACACAGTCTTTGTAAAATTGGCAATTTCGATTCATGTTATAGAGTTGTTGAATTTTATAGGATTAACCCAAAAGGGTAGTTCTAGGACTCTATGTTACAATCAATTTAATTATTGTAAGTTAACAGTTTATATTTGACGTCCACCTTTTTTTCCCATAGTTATGGGAAATATAAAGATCAAAAAGATAACATAAGTTGGGAAAAGTATCATGAAAGAAGCACCCAATGACGTCCTTTGCTTCCCCATCTTCTTCTTCTTCGTCTCAAATGAGCAAACCCTAACTAGCAAGTTTTCTCACAGACAGCTTTTTGGTAGAAAAATGGCTCCTCTCATATCCCTCCCTCCCTGTCCTCTCCTCCCCAGCTTTCTCCTCTGCTCCCCCCCCCCCCCCTTTTCTTATTCTCTCTTCCTTATCTATACTTCTTTTGGATATCACAATTATCTTTCCTTCCCTCACTTCATTTCATTTCATTACTACACCTTTGTCATGGAACATCACACTTCCAAGTGGCCATGGATTGGGATTGATGTGTCAGACTTTACCGTAGCATGCATTAGCATTCGTGTCGCAACTGATTTGGTAACCTACACGTCTAGTGCATGAAGAACTCCCTTCGATCCCCCAAATTGACTTACTCGTGGCAACTTTTTGCCACCCAACCTAACCGCACCGCTCGCCCTTGCCAGCAGCCCGGCCCTTTCTGACTATGGCATGAGAGTGGGACTTGGGCATCCCCGCCCTAGCATAGCCCATACAGCCTTGGTGTATGTGTTCCCATCAGAGTGCTCTCTATCGACCATGAAATTCACATAAACTTATCAAGGATGTCATGTTTACAGAGTTACTATGAGAAGTTTTGTGGTGGGAAAGAACTATGATTTTTAACTTCCATCTTCCTGTCTATTTTGATTGCTTTTGCTACATTATTTCTGGTGTAGCAAGCACTTGACACCTCTCTCAAATTTAAAAGGCCAAAAACTGATTGCATTTAAAGCACAGAAGAAAGGTCCCTACTGCATTTTTGTGGGAAACAGTAGTTGAGTCCTGCAAAGCATCAGTTGTTCCGTAAGTCTTTCATCCTGTAAAAAGATTAGAAAAACCAACTCTAGGCAAACTGATAATCCTAAATTTTGTGGTGTTTGCAACAAGGTAATTGCTAAATTGGTTCCAACCTGTCAGTAAATTGTGGAAAGGATACTCTTGGGGACACCCTCCCAAGACTACCTGGAAGAAGTCTCATGCACCGGGTTGTATTTTTTATACCTCATAACAGAACAAGAAAAAGAAGCAAAACAAATTTAGAAATGAATTACGAAGTTTTTGATAATGAAAACTCGTTCAACCGCATGTTTTGCATTTACACTCGTGACTATAATGCAAACTTAGAATGTATGTAGTCATCCTTGAGCAACACACATCAAGTCCACACTAGAACTAGCAACACGGAGAGGTAAATACACCAATAACATCTATCTTTGTGGGAGGGGGTGGGGATACATTGCTAAAGTTTGTATGCATAATACGAAGGTAAAAAAGTGATGCCATGAGTTTGTGCCCTCATAGAATTTCTAGCTATAGTGCATAAAGATCAATAAAAATTGAATGAAAGAGCAACGCCATGAGTTCTCGCCTTTGTACAAGTTCTTGTTATAGCTCAATAAAATCAACATCAATTAAAAACCAAGCAGAAGCAGCTGCACCACAAGAACTTGTGCACCAAGAATAGGATAAATTCACAATTGCTTGAAGTCCAAAACTAATCTATAGAGGGGAAGAATGGAATTCAAGGGAAAATTACTGCAAAAAGAAAAAGACATGACCGCAATCCTCAATAAATGTCGCATACCTGCTTGAATAATCCATGCTTGACCAAAACCTGAACTCCCACACAAGCATCTAGCAGAACTTCCTATTCATATTCAAACTGAACCTCTACATGTAAGTACTTCCTCATGAGCCTCACAATGGATGAGGTAAATTTGGCTAACATATGGAAATCTTCATGGGTTTTGGCCTCCGAAACAACTCCATAAATGACCAACTTCCTCAGATTGGGGCATCTTTCTAAGAGTTCTGCAACCCAATGTGTGAACAGATCGTTAATCACTGTCCACCCAAGCTCCAAGAAAACCACATTCGCCAATTGAAATGAACTTTGCAAGCCATAATGAAGTGTTCCTTCTCTTAGATCGTAACTTAAGGACAGACGGCGTAACAAAGGGAAGCACGCAGAAATTGTCTCCATATCCACCATCTCATCCTCGTCATCAAACACAACACCCCAAAGCCGGAGCCTTCTCAATTTTGAGGATCTTGAAATCATATGATGAAACTTTGCCCACATAATCGTGAAATTGCTAACATCCACAACCTCAAGATTTTCGGTGCTCTCACCTATATCCAGATGGATAACACTAACATCGTCGATCTTGAGGAGCCTCAATGTCCCCTTGCCGACCAGCTCAAAAACCTCAAGAGTACAGTCCTTTAAATGCAGCCTCTCAATGCTATCAGCCTCCAATATGAACTTGTCCAAACTGATTGCCTCAACATAGATATCCTTCAATGATAGACTACTTAATAACATTGTCGTCTGCGTATCTGACATAGCAATATCTAGACTCATAAGATTCAAGACCTCAATTTTTGGGCAGGCAGTGAGCAGAAGACTCAAATCCAATGCTGAGACACTGACATAACTCAGATAAAGAGATCTCAAGCAGGGAAATTTCTGATAACTGGGATCAACACCGGTAAGAGTGTTATGAGACAACGCAAACACTTCCAACTTCTGCCGACCACATTTTTCAAGGATATTGATGGTTGGAGTTGTCCGTACAGTATAATACAACTGCCGCAAAGTTTCTCTGGTATACATGAGCCAAGCAATCACGGGAGCAGCAGAAAATTCATCAACTTCATCCATAAGAATTGAAAGGGACTGCAGTCCAGTGGTTTGGAATATTGTTTGAGTAATAAGAATCTCAAGTCTGCTAGACGTCATCTCATGATATACAGGCCAGTCATTGGAATTGAATGTAAGTGTGTGGAGGTGATCCCGCCAAGCTTCTCGCCACTTCCGGCAAGTTGTAGATGCAATCACAACATCTCTAGCGGCCCCTAGTCGAGATAGTATGTTTCCAATGACTTCAACAGGAAGATACTCCATAGCCAACCAAAAACTCAACAAATAAAAGCTCAAAAAATGCTATTGGCTCCCAAAATTCAATCAAAGTACTGAAACTTTCAAAACCCAAAATGGAAAAACCCCTATCCAGACAGAAAACCAAGGGAAACTCACAGATACATAAAACCCATAAACTAAACAGCCAAATCTCCCTACAGTTCCAGCATACTAACTCCAATCAAGCATTGAAGATAACATCAAGATCAATATTTTTCATTATTTTCATTGTGAAATCATTGAAGTTCAATCAACATAATTCAGATGCCTGTGATTTCAACTTTATAACAAGATTCCAAGAACCCCATCAACAAAAAAATTAAACCCATCATCTCTTAAGAGTATCGAGGTTCAATATAATGGGTACCACTTGAAAGGCAACAATCACATCAGAATTCAAGAAATATGCATCAATTGACCGCATCACTAGGGTCAAAACGTAGTTCCTGTAACCAAAAATTCCATTAAATTCAACCATAGAACTCTATTTATGCTCAACACAAATCAAATATAGATACAAATAGTTTCTCCATCGCAAAATATCCGACGAAAAATTCAAAGAATGAAGAGAATTCTAAAATCTGGGTGTCTTACCAGAAGAGTCATACAACTACAGTCAAACCCAAAAGTCAAAAGACGAACAAACTAATGCCTTAACACACCGTCATCGGCATCTAAACATTGGAGAGAAGTTGAATTAAGACGATGATGATGGTGGGTCAAGATGAAGACACGATGAAACTATGGAGTATTTGATGAGAGGAGTGAGAGAAAGGGATTGAATCTGATTCTTGAGACGAACCGTTGGGCGTTAACCCATCAAAATACATCGGGTCGGGTCACTGCGAGGGAATATTGAGACATTTCCAATTATTTGAATCCTACACTAAATTTTCTAGTTTCGGTATTAATTGTCTATCTTTAATCGGATTGAAAGGTGATTAATCAAATGTGTATAAATTGTTCCGAACACCTTTGACCATTGAACCAAAAAACAAAATCAATGACTGAGTCTGATCTTTAATAATTCAAAAAGAGCAATGTTACAAAAATCAAATGAAACCCAAAAAATTATAATCTAAATACATATTATTTCTTATACGAGTAAGTCTCATCAAATTTTTCAATGAGATTCACTCATCTCACACTCATTCAAGGAATAATATATATTTAAATTTAACTTTTAAATTTTATTTAAATTATGTAGCAATGTCTATTCAAAAATTTCAAGTTTAATCTTTTTTCTACACTCCTTGAGATTAACCACACTTATTCTTTAAGAACGTATTCTAATTCAGTTCAAATTACGGTGACAATTATTGAACTCAATGAAATAATCAATGTAAGTCTGGACCCAAAAAAAAAATCATACACTAAATTTCATTGAACATTTTCTAATTGTATGAAGTGAGAGTCCCACTAAAATCTTGAAAAGTACCTTTTTGGCACGCTACTTCTATCTTTCGACCAATAAAAATTTGTCGCCTCTTATTTTTTTAATTAATGATTACATTATTTAATTAAGGAGGAATGACTAGATTGACGAAGATCTAGTATCCAAATCGTATCATTAGCACTGAGGTGGGTTCTAATTACGAATACAAACTATCTTTTTGATTGAAAAATGAAGCGAACACCATCTTTTTTTAACTTTTCGTTTATTTAGATCTTATTCTTAAAAAGTTGTGTAAGTAATCATTTTAGCTATGAAAGCAAGCTTCCCCTAAGCTCTATTCTTGGACCATTTCTTTTCTTTTTCCTTTTGATTTTTTTTTTCAACGGTAAGATATGCATCTGATCAATTTCTTTTTCGGTCCAATTAAAGACAAGTCATCCACGTCAAGACTAAGGTATTCATGAGAAATAAATTCCTTATGACTTAATCCCAAAAAATTACTAAAATTCGAACTCAATATGTCCGAATTTACAATGCGTCCATATTATCACTTATACTATTCCTTGGAGTTTCTTTTGAATAACGTTAAACATGGTTGATTCATGCTTTTCGGTTTGGATCAAATCATATAACCGATTACATTCATTATTATCAACTACTAGCCAAAGTGAATAAAATCATGGTGTTTGATGGCCAATCCCTCAAATAATAGAACCATGGACTTTGATGATCAATATGCTAGTCTAAGTGAATTCCATCACAATGTTTAAAAGATCATGAATTTTGATGAGCCACCATGAAGCAGGAGTACAGGTTCAACCATTTTGAGGACGGATTTTAACACAAAGGTAAGAATAGTTCATTGCAATATGGGCGTCGTGTGTTCGAATTACACGACTTCCAAATCCCGCAGTGACAGGAACCTTGCACTCCAACTTCGAAAAAGACACATTTGTATGTGTCCATGAAATATGGACACTAAAGAATACAGATACAGAAATTATTGGCATTCTGGGTCACATTTCCCTTGTTAGTGCATTAGAACAATATTCTGGAATGTCACTGCACATCCTTTTTTTTTCTTTTTAATTTTACAATGCCCTATTCAAATCCATAAAACAGTGCAAATTCATTGGCAATCAGCAGCCTGGAGTTGCAAGAAGTTACAGAACACAAGAAACTTGATCATAGATATTAATTACAATGGCAAATACTGAACTTAAAGATTAGGGAGAATTTGACAATAAGATAACAATTACAGCGGAAAATCTCCTGTACAATGGATTTGAAAAATTAGTAAAGATCAAACAAACCGACCTTAGCACTGATAGCCATGAGAGCTAATTAGGCAGGCCTAAGTTTTCATTCTTCGTTGTCTTGCATGCAAAGTCGTGGCAGAAAACAATTACTAGGCCTGCTGGCTTCAAAGGAGACGGAGAGAAAACCTTATCATGACTAAATACAAGTTTGACATGGCACTAACCACCACCTTGCTTTGCAGCTGCACTACTTGTCGTCATGAAAGATTCACCACAACCGCATTGTCCTTTAGAATTAGGATTGATAAATACGAACTCTGACCTGGCCACATCAAGAGAAAACAATTGAAATAGGGCCTTCATGAAAGGCAATATGTAAGAAAAAAATGAAAGCAGGTAGAGAATGTTGTTGGAAAACAGGCTGAAAATTACATGATAGGCCATAGGCCTAACAAATTCTAGGAATGTGACCATACAGGTCAAAAGCAGGACCCATACACACAGCTCCTCTCTTTCTGAAATCTACTTCTTTTCCATTCTTGGGTTGGTTAGCAGAGTAAGCTTAAGCTTTTCATGGGTCATATTATTGTGTATGTTAGACCAGCAGGTTTACAAGGTTAGTCGTAGGAAACCTTTATCAGGTAGCGAAGCAACCATGATCTCCTTTTGACTGAAAAGGATGTCAACAACAAATGAAAACCAGGAAAGGAGAGCCGAGAGAAAGCCTTGCAAGAAAATGGTTAAATTCCATCTTACAAGCAGCAACTATTGGCCAACAAACTATGGGATCCCCTCAACAAAATTCCCCCTTAGATAAAGCAGAAAGAGAATCCCAGGTAAATGAATTTTAAAACCTTCATATGTTACAAATATTTGACAGGCATATGTACACCAACTGCAAAACAATGTAAACACAAGCACATATTTTAATGAGTGCATGCCAAGCAGGGTACTGAGTGCATGCACATGCCCGAACAAATGTGTGTGCAAATACGTATCAGGAAAAAAAAAAACTATGGCCAGACAACATGGAGATGATGCATCAATTGAACTCAATAAACTTCAAAAAGGAATTGAAAGATATCAAAGACAATGCTTCATGCATGGCAGAGGCAAAGTATAACTCTTCTAGAAACTACTCTAGGAAATGTGGAGAAGCACAAAAAGGATTTTTGGGGGATGTTTATGGTTAGCTTCCGGCTAAATGGGGCTGGGAATATTGAGTATTAAGGTTCGCAATAGGCATAAGAAGGTGATACTATAACAGGGCAATGATGGACAACATTTCAGGACTGTTCTAGTTGCTTTGAACAGTACCATGAACATAAAATTAGCTGACTTTGAGTTTCACTATAGTACAACCTTTGCAGGCGGAAAGATCTAGGCTTGTTCCAAAACTGAAAAACAAGCATTTGTTCAGATTTGTGTGCAGGATAGAAGTGAAAATCAAAGAAAAGAAGCAGAAGGTAAGCATTACCACTAATTCCAAATGCATCACAATTAAGTAAAAATTACACCGCATAAACCCAAAGAGCATAATTTTTGGGAACAAAAATCCCATAACTTGTTCTCCATTCAATGGACATAGATTGCATGGCTATTTTTGTAGACTTGTAATACTCCTAGATCTAATAGGAACTGAAGGCCAAATTTACAAACTAATCTCCACCCAATATCCATCTATACCAACTACAACACGTCCAGCAGATACGGAAAAGAATTTGGACCACTATTACATCATGTGGTCAATTTGAACAAGTCAGTAAACAGGTACTCAGTAAACACAGTCAACCCCATGGAACTCGAAGAAGAGGCCAATATATTTTTTATTTAATCAAATATTCAACTTCCTGTTTCCAGCCTTTGGTATTCTGGCTGAAAATAAAACTTGAATTCAAAGACACAATTCCATTTTCATGCCCTAAATCACGTCCTACCCATACTTAAGCTTGACGGTAAGCAATTAGGAAATACACAACTGCACGGGATAATTTCTACAATCGTTTGAGATAGCGACCTCCAACCAGATGAACCTGAAACAATCATAGGATCAGAAAAGGGGGTCGGGTGAACACCCGGCTTGTCCCCTCTGAAGCTTAAGTCAATCACAAGGCTCGAGGTTCAAGCTCAATGAACAATCTTTTTCTCGTTTAGTCTTGCGTACCTTTGTCCATTTTTTCTGAGGAGTATTTATACCTGAATTACCAATAATTGTCAAAGACATCTAGTCCCATCTAAACATTTAATGTCTGACATGCCACTTCTCGCACAATGAGTGTTCTCCATTCAAGTCTTCTCCTACTCAATGGTAGGGTGATGGGACGAGTGTTCGGCTCCATGCCGAACATTTATGCCTTTCCCCGAGTATCCACATCCCTCTGATCGGCGTCTGACACCCATAGGTGAGCATTGAATACTCGCGGGAACAGTTCCTCGGGGAGATCCGATCATATACACTCGGCATAGTAATCATCAATGTCTAGTCATCATAATAGTAGGCCTAGACTCAGAGTGCAGACACCTGCAGGCGGACATTTAATAGCCTTGTCACCATCACTTATTCCACTATAAATGAGAGGTCACATCATATTAAATGTGGCGTCAGCTGTCGTGCTCGGCTTCTCTAGGACACCATACCTCGGCGTCCCTTGAACATCACAACAGCTTCATCATTCCATGTGTCAGTTCGGGGGCCGTAGAGCCACCTAGAGTCCCGCCAACTGCCCCCAGCCTCCATTCTATTTGCGGTGTGGGACAAGTGGCGTAAAAGGATTGGAGGCTCAACAAACACGTCTCATTAATAGCGACGGTTACTTGCACGTCTGGCGCTGTCTTTTTCAAATCCCCTAATAATGACCCAACTTTTCGATTCCCGCCCCTTGTAAATCAATATAAATAGGAGGTGCTCGTGTCTTCTCAAAACTTTTGCATCCTCAGCCTTCTTTCAGCAATCAGCCTCCGAGCACTTCTGTGTTCTCCTTCGAGTTTCCTTCGTCCTCCGAGCTCTCTCTTCAAAGACCACCTTCCTGTAAGTACCTCCTATTGAGCTTTTTCTTTCTTCATTTTTTATACATTTCTTCCTTTTAGAACCCACCAATGGCTAGATCCAGTAGAGCCAGGGGGGAGACATTTGTTAGGGCTAGGAATAACCCCAAGTTGAGGAGACCCCAAGTAACCGACAAAAACATCCAAGCCTTCAAGATTGGATACCACATCCATGAGCCCGTCCTTGCCTTCCCTTTTCACCCCACCCACCATAGGAGGGACATGGAAAGTGTAGACATGATGCCTTTTTGGACTAAGGTCATCATGGAATGAGGGTTAATTTTCCCTCTCCACCCCCTGTTGTTGAAGATGCTAATGCAACTGAAGCTCTTTCCTCTTCAATGCAGGGTTAATTTTTTTAGGATAGTGATGGGCGTAGTCACCTTAAATGCTCGGCTGGGAACCGACTTAGGAGTAGATGAAATTTTGTTCTGCTATGACTTGAGATTAGTTGTCGGGGGAAGGTATTACCTCCATGCTTGAGATACCTCGATATATCTGGTAACCCACATGCCTGACTTGGACAAGGGGTATGTAGACGATTTGATCATGCTCGGCGGCAGTTGGGAGAAAGGACAGGGGCCCGAGTATGTCAGATTGTACTGTCCCAAAGTGCCGAGAGATGAAGCTGTGTTTTTGCATTCTTCTAGACTTGCACTGATTTTGCCATCATTGGAACTGACCTCGGCTATGTATTTTTGCAAAAAGATATCACTGAGACACTGCTCAGCCCTTGAGGTCTCAAGTTAGATTCGTCGACCTTCTAAAAGTTTGATCCTACGACCCTGTTGAGCGAGCGGCGCATACCCTGCTCGGCTACACGCTGACTTATAGTCGATTCTCTCAGATCCCTCCTCCATTCAACCTTTCTCTTTGGAAAAACCATTCTTCATCGGAAGAGGAAGAATCCGAGAAAGAGTCTGAAGAAGAGTCTGATCATCCTCCTCCCGAGCCCCCGCGTCTGAGAAAATGTTCAACCCGTCGTCGATCACCGCTGCCACCATGGAGGCCACCGCTACGGCAAGGAAAGCCAAGCTTGCTGGGCTGGGCGGGCCTTCCAACACGGCACCAATCATCCCTCCGCCAAGTTCTCCTCGGCGGCAACCACCCCCGCTGTCCCGTCCTCAACCTTCCCGGGACCCGATCGTGCCGCCAAGGCAGAGACCCCCATCTCAACAAGTTCCCCCTCCTAGAGACCAGCCAAGGGATCGGTGTGCCCGAGAGGCCGAGCAGTCCAAAGAACGCCGAGTGAAGCGGCGGCATGACAACCCGGGCCCGTCTGTCTCTGTCGAGTAGGTCCCTCGGGCTGAGACTAGGAGCGGCCGCCCTATCTTGGAAGCTAACTCCATCCTCCAATCCCTCGAGGTGGCGTTTGCCGTTGCGAGGACTTTTCAATTTGAAGCCTTCATGGCCATATACAAAGGCTATTCAAACAATTGACTTCTGATGAGCACTATCCAAAGCAACTTGGTGGTAAGTATGATGCTTTCCCGAGTATCCCTTGTACAACTTAGGTAATTTCTGACAGTCTTTTTCCTTTTTAGGCCAACCAACAGGTGGGGGCTGTCATTAAGCATTTTTGGGAATACAAACAAGCAACGAAGGACGCCGAACGAGCCATGGTTGCTAAGGATGAGCACATCCTTAAGGTAGAGAAGACCCTCGATGACCAGACCCGGCACATCGCTGAGCTCATCTGCCAACGAGATGCCCTTGATGCCAAATTGGAAAAGACAAAGGTAGGTGAAGCTGTGATGATCAAAAAAGTTGAAGAATATGAGTTGCGATTCTCCTCCTCCGAGGTCAAGCTGCAGGAGTCTGAGTCCGTCATCAACGAACTTACTGCCAAGGTGGACTCCCTGATAGCAGAGAAGGTAGGGGAGCAGGAAAGGCTACAGTCAGAGTGCCAAAAGGTGTGGTTGGCCACCCAGGACCAAATGGTCCCTGCCTTTGAGGAAGCCAAGAAGAAGGCTTTCAAAGAAGGTTTGGACGCCGTCATTCATGTCTACTACTTCGAGGTAGGCTCGGACTTGTTCGCTATGCACAGTCTTCGAAGGGAGGCTGATGACGAAGTTCTAGAGGAACAAGTCCGAGCCAACCCAAGTGAGCAAGTTCAGACAGAAAGGTCAGTCGGGGCCGAGGGTGGGAATAAACCAATTGCACTTAGCGACGGTTCTGACCAGCCATCTCCTGCCCTCCCGTCTTTGCCATCCATCAAACAAGTTGATGACCTTCCTCCTCCTCCGTCCCCAATCATTACTAGAGTACATGATATCGAACTGGACGAGATATTGGAGGTCGGGGATGAACTGTAAAGGCGGCGTGGCTGCCTCGGTGGGGGAGAAGCAGGGAAGGAAGGAGCCGAGGGCTCTTAGCAGCGGGGGGGGGGGGGTCTGTGCAACTTCTAGGTCCAATGCTGGTTTTGTAATTCTCTTTCTTTGTACAAAGTTTCATGACTGTTTGTATGCTCGAGGACGTAAAACCCCTTTTTTGAATAAAACTTGTTTTTTTCTGCATGTGTTTTTCCTTTCCTAAGGTAGTAAGGCCTCACTTTGAATCCATAAAGAGAAATCCATAGTAAGTAAGAGAAATTCATAGTAATTAAAATCCAAACAAACTCAAGTTGAACTTAGTTCTGGGTCTTAGAACTCCTCGAGACCGAGTACGTAACGTCTGAGGACTTACACCCCTCGGGAACGAGTATATAACAACCGAGCGCTTGACTCGTTAATATTTTGAAGGCACTGCTCCAAATGTGGAGTCTTACACCCCTCGGGGTCGTACCCCTAACGATCGAGCGTCTGGCTCGTGTTAATAATTTGAAGGCGCTGCTCCAAAGGTGGAGTCTTACACCCCTCGGGGTCGTACCCCTAACGACCGAGCGTCTGGCTCGTTAATAATTTGAAGGCTCTGCTCCAAAGGTGGAGTCTTATACCCCTCAGGGTCGTACCCCTAACGACCGAGCACCTGGCTAGTGTTAATAATTTAAAGGCGCTATTCCAAAAGTGGAGTTTTATATCCCTTGGGGTCATACCCCTAACGACCGAGCGTCTGACTCGTTAATAATTTGAAGGCACTGCTCCAAAGGTGGAGTTTTACACCCCTCGGGGCCGTACCCCTAACGACCGAGCGTCTAGCTTATGTTAATACAACCATAAGCGAAGCCTTAAATCCAATTTAGTAGTAGTATTTCTTTAAATTCGAGACATTCTATGGTCGGATTACATCATCATCGTTCATACTTTGCAATCTATACGCACTTGTGCCCCCCACAGAGACCACTTTGTAAGGACCCTCCCAGTTGGGATCCAGTTTCCCATCAATGGATTCGCGAGCATTACCAACCACTTTTCGTAGTACCAAATCTCTGAGTTGAAAATCTCTCGTTCGGACCTTCTTCTGATGTTGCTTTGACAACTCCTCTTGGTACCTTATCGGGAGTCCCACCTCCAATAGGATGATAGCTTCAACCTCATATGTCAAGGCGTAGGGGTTCTTTCTGTCGATGTCCTCGGCGTGGTTCTATAGGCCCATAACACGTTGAGTAATTCCTCAGTCCATCTCTCTTTTGCTTCCTCGAGTCTCTTCTTGATTCCCGCCAGCATAGTTTTGTTGGAAACCTCCGCTTTTCCATTACTTTGCGAATAGGCTGGCGTAGAAAATAATTACGTATCCCAAACCCCGAATAGAACTCTCTAAATAGGCCACTATTGAACTGAGTCCCGTTGTAAGAGAGATAGCCCAAGGGATTCCGAATCGGGTGATAACATTCTGCTATACGAATTTCTTCGTTTTCACATCCCGAATACGGCTCAATGGCTCGGCTTTGATCTATTTGGTGAAGTAATCAGTCGTCACCAATAGGAATTTCTTGTCTAATGGGGCCCTCGGAAGAGGTCCGACAATGTCCATCCCCCACTGAGAGAACGACCAAGGGCTTGTTAGTAAATTCAAATCTCCTGCTGATTGCAGAATAATTGGGGCAAATTTCTGACATTTGTCACACTTCCGAACATAGCTCTTGGTGTCCTTCTGCATGTATGGCCACCAGTATCCTTGCGTCATTGTTCGATGCGCCAGAGACTTCCCCCCGTGTGGCTTCCACATATGCCCTCATGGATTTCATATAGCAAAGGCTCCACTCTATTCTTGGGGACACAGCAAAAGTAGTCCAAAAATGATTTTTTGTATAGCTGTTGATTGGCTAACACCCAGAATCTAGGAGCTTTGAGCTTAATTTTCCTAGCCTCTTTGATATCTTCGGGGAACACTCCTTTCGTTAGGTATGCAATGATGGGATTCATCCATCCCGAAGGTACTTGTGTTAGAGCTGGAAACACCTGTTTAGCCTTTGTTTCATCTATACTCGGACTTTTTCGATTTTCGATAATGATACGCCGAGTTACCTCTGAGGCCAATGCCAAAGCCAAACATGCCAATGCGTCGGCGTGGGTGTTGTGATCTCTAGGAATTTGGGAAATTTCTACTTTTCTAACTTCTCCATTCTGGACTTTGCCTTTTGATGATACGCTTTCATTCTGCTATCGCGGACCTCAAAATCCCTATTTATCTGATTCATAACCAGCTGGGAATCGCAGAAGACCCGAAGGTGTCTGTCCCCGATCAAGTATGCAGCATCAAGACCTGCTAGCAGCACCTCATACTCGGCTTTGTTATTGGATTCCTTGAACATTAATCTGATTGCCCTCTCTATGACGAATCCTTCAGAGTTAGCCAGTACTACACCTATCCCTGCCCCCTTGTGTTCGAGGATCCATCAACATGAAGGTCCCAAATGTCATCACCTAGAGCCCGCGTCTATTGTGGAGGCTCGGACATAGAGAATTCGATGATAAAATCTGTCAGAATCTATCTTTTCATCAAAGTGCGAGGCTTGTACCTGACCACGAACTCCCCAAGCTCTAGAGCCCATTTGACAACCCTCCCTAAAATATCAGCTCAGTGCAGGATTGGCTTAAGAGGCCGATCTCTCAAGACTTCTATGAGGTGAGCCTGGAAATAGTGGCAAAGTTTCCTCGCCGAGATTACCAATGCCAAAACTAACTTTTCCATTGGTGAGTACCTTGTCTCGGCGTCGAGCAGGGTCTTGCTCACGAAGTATACGAGTCTTTGTTCTCCTTCACTCTCTCTGACCAGGGCCCCACTCACGGCTCCTTCAGATACCGACAAGTAAAGGTTAAGCCCCTCCCCAACTGTCGGGATGAATAAGGTTAGAGGATATTTTAAATACTCCTTGATTCCCTCCAGAGCTTGGCCACACTTCTCATCCCACACTCCTTTAGTTGCCCCCTTCAACTTCGTAAAAAATGATTTGCACTTATCGAAAGACTTGGAAATAAATCGGTTGAGAGCTGCCAACATACCAGTTAATTTCTGGATATCTTTGGTAGTTCTAGGCGCTTGGACATTCTGTATTGCTCGTATCTGCTCGGGGTTTGCTTCAATACCCCTATGAGTGACTAAATTACCCCAAGAACTTCCCTGAACTTACCCTGAAAGTGCATTTCGAGGCATTAAGCTTCAAGCCATACTTCCGGAGGATGGCGAACGTCGTCCCGAGATCATGAAGATGGTCGGCCAGCTCTTTGCTTTTAACCAACATTTTTGAAAATTTTGTTCATCAAACGTTGGTAAGTCGCCCCCGCATTCTTCAACCCAAAGGACACCACTGTGTAGCAGTAGATTCCTCGGTGTGTAATGAACGTCGTCTTCTCCTGATCCGATTCATGCAAGGGAATCTGGTGATATCCTGCCCGAGCATCCATAAAGGTGATTCATTTGTGGCCAGCTGTTGCATCGACCAGCTGATCAACCTTGGGCAATGGGTACTCATCCTTGGGGCAAACCTTGTTCAAGTCTGTGAAATCCACACAAACTCGTCATTTCCCCTATTTCTTCTTGGCACACACCGCGTTGGATAACCACTGAGAAAACTGTACTTCCTTGATGAAACCTGCCCCCAACAACTTGTCAACCTCTTCATCTACAGCCTTTGCATGATGAGGCACCGTTCTCCGGGCCTTTTGCCTGACGAGTTTGAACAATGGGTTCACATAGAGCCAATGGGTCATCACCTCAACGCTTATCCCCGTCATCTCGGCCTGGGTCCATGCAAAGACGTCGAAATTCTGCCATAGGAATGAGGCCATGTCAATCTTCTCAGTATCGTTGAGTGATTCCCCTATCAAAAAGTACCTCTCATTGCTAACTGGGCTCAGGAGAATTTTGACCAAGGCTTCGGTAGACCGATCGGTCGGCTCCGTAATGGGCTCATCCACTCCCCGCCGACCATTCTGTGATTGCTATTTGGAAATCACAACTTCTGGATTATGCTCCTAACTTCGGCCGCTAACTCCAGTCTTTACTATGGCATAGAAACAGCTATTTGCTGACGCCTAATCGCCCCGGACTTCCATTACGCCCTGTGGTGTAAGGAACTTGATCTTCTGGTGATAAGATGAGTGGATCGCCCTCATCGCATGCAACCATGCCCTTCCCATGATAGCGTTGTACGGGGAGTCAGAATCTATCACCACAAACTCAACTGGGGTGGTTACAATCACTGCACGCACCATAAGGGTAATCTTCCCAAGGGGAAGGGCGCTGGAACCGTTGAAATCGATGAGGAGTGTCTTCACGGGTTCTAGATCTCCTTGTGAGAACCCCACTTTGTGGAAGAAATGATCGTACATCATCTAGGAAGAACTGCCCGAGTCTACCAAGATTCTCTTGACATCGAATTTACCGACCCGCAAAGTGATCACCAGCGCATCCTCATGGGGGAGGGCTATCCCACCGAGGTTGACATCGAAAAACTGAATAACCTCAGTATTACATCGCGGCTTCTTGGGGGGTCGCTCCGCTCCCCTCTCTTCCACCCTAACCGCTTGGGAGACCTTCTGCAACTCGGCACGAAGAGAGTTATATGTCGGTCTTTCGACGGCGCATGCATGTATGACATCAATCACAGGTGCCACCTTTGCAGACACCTCGGCTCCTTCCCTTGCTGACCCTTCAGGAGCCCCCCCTATAGATGAATTCCCTGAGATGCCCATCTCGTACCAGTTGCTCAAGGAAGGATTTATACTCCTTGCAATCTTCTGTCAAATGGCCTATATCCTTGTGATATGAACAACGAAAAGTCGCATTCCTCGTTGATGGATCTTCTATCATCCTTGGGGGCCACTTGAAGTAGGATTTGTTTTTTATCTTGGAAAACATCTTATAAATAGGCTCTTTGAAGACCGTGTTCACCCCTGGAAGGACAGACGATTTTGGGGTGGAACAAGTCCTCCCCTCCGGGCCGGTTGTTCTTTCTCTCTTTTTCTCGGCGCCGAGACTCTATTCTCAGGCGTGCTAGATTCTTCTTCCACTCAGGCATATGTTTTGATCAGGGCCATCAAATCTTTCATGTTCACTAAAGCCTTCTTGGTCAGAGATTTGTATAAATTATTGTCCCGGGACAACCCCAGCCTAAATGATACCGCAGCTAGTGCCTCCGAACATGTCTCCACCTTATTAACCTCCTCCCAGTACTGGGTTGGGTATTGTCGAATAGACTCCCCTCCCTTCCTCCTAAGCGTCAATAGAACGCCGATGTCCATCGATTTCTTGCTGTTGGTGATGAATCGAGCTATGAAGAGCTCCGTCAATTGTCTCCAGGACCTGGCACTTTCAGGGGCTAGGTTTTCGTACCATTGCGTACCTGTGTCCCCCAGGCTCATGAAAAAAACTCGGCACAACACCCGTTGATTAGTATCATAGATGGACATCAACTGTTTGTAATGTCGCAAATGACTCTCGGGATCGGTCCTTCCATCATAGATTTTGAACTGTGGGACGGTAAACTTCTTCCGTATTTCAACCTCCCTGATAGCCCGAATGAATGGTAAAATTACTTCGTTGGCATCAACCTCGGGCTCAGGGTTATGATAAACGACGAGGTGCACCCGAGGGTCCCCCCGGGGTCTTTCTTATCGAGGCCTCCTGGATGTGGACTCTGTTTGTGACTCGGTGTTCCCGATGTCCTTGGGTATCCCTCGGTGGAGGTCCCACTGAGACAGGCTTTCTTTTTGGCTCGATTCTGATTTTTCCTTGGGAGCCGAACACCCACTTTGGTGGTTGCGCCCCTCGGGCGAGTGCCAAAGCCAGTCTTTCTTGGAGGCCTTTTGCCAGGGACGCCTAGAGAGGTTTTGGCTGAGGCCCTGGTCCTCGCGCCCCCAACTCCGGCCACTTGCGCTTTTTGATTGCTCAAAATGGTTGAGCCATCGTCGGACCTTGGCATTTTCCTTTCAAGTTGCTTAATGCGTTTGCCCATCCGCTTTTCCACCATCTCAACAATATCATGAGCTAAGAGGTCGTGCCCCCCAAGGCCTTGATTTATAGGGAGTGTTCGTTGTGAAGAATGCTCCCCTCCACCTGACTGGCTCATCGGACCTGATTTTAGGACCATCAGAAGCCGGACAGGCTCTGCGTTCCTTACACGCACACTTGCTCCTTCACCTTGAGATCGGGTGTTCACCATTAGACGATCGCTATGGGGAAAGATGCTCTCATTTCCACAGACGGCGCCAAATTGCACGGGATAATTCCTGCAATCGTTTGAGATAGCGACCTCCAACCGGATGAACCTGAAACAATCACAGGGTCAGAAAAGGGGGTCGGGTGAACACCTGACTTGTCTCCTCTGAAGCTTAAGTCAGTCTCAAGGCTCGAGGTTCAAGCTCAATGAACAATCCTTTTCTCGTTTAGTCTTGCATACCTTTGTCCATTTTTCTGAGGAGTATTTATACCTGAATTATTAATGATTGTCAAAGATATCTAGTCTCATCTAGACATTTAATGTTTGACATGCCACTCCTCGCGCAATGAGTGTTCTCCATTCAAGTCTTCTCCTACTCAATGCTAGGGTAATGGGATGAGCGTTCGGCTCCATGCCGAGCATTTATGCCTTTCCCCGATTATCCACATCCCTCTGATCGGCGTCTAACACCCACAGGTGAGCATTGAATACTCGGGAGAACAGTTCCTCGGGGAGATCCGATCATATATACTCGGCGTAGTAGCCATCATGATAATAGGCCTAGACTCAAATTACAGGCGCCCTGCAGGCGTGCATTTAATAGCCTTGTCACCACCACTCATTCCACTATAAATGAGAGGTCACATCGTATTATATGTGGCGCCAGCTGTCGTGCTCAAATTCTCTGGGACACCATACCTCGGCTTGTCTCCTCTGCGTCCCTTGGACATCACAACGTCTTCATCATTCCACGTGTCAGTCCGGGGGCCGTAGAGCCACCTAGAGTCCCACCAACAACTTACCTTACTTTGTCATCTACAAAATCCATCTTTGTTCCAATGACATGCATGAGAGCTTTGGATCAATCAGTATCTTCACGCCCTTGTCCTCAACTATCTCGTCAAATTTCCCTTTTTCATCTGCTAGATTAAGAGTCAATCTGAATCAAAAATATATTCAATCATCAAGTGAGTCAAAAAAAAAAAAGTATGGCGGCATGGATTTCGTGATTCTGTTTAACAAATTGTCACCCATAGTAAAACAAGAAGCAAACTAATGGACATTTAGAAGTCAATAATCTAATGATATCACCCAAAAAACTAGAAAAGAAAAAAAAATAAAAAGTAGTGACATGAATCTCTAAAACCCATATTGAACACCATAAAAACAACCACATCTCTGAGAGACAATTGGGTCCATCATTCAAATTTTTCTCGCAACCGAAATTGTATATATATATATATATATATATATATGATGAGAGGGTGTGTACCGGCGTAATTGAGGGTGTAGGACAAACCGTTGCAACCGCGAGCCTTGACGCCGAGTTTGAGATATGGGCACTGGCGATGATGGAGGAGGTCGCATATTCTAGCCGCTGCTGCCTCCGTCAAGGCTAGGGCTTGCCGACGGATGGTGGCTCCGATCTTTTCCGCCGCTTTCGCCACCACTAGAGACGCCATGGAGAGAAGGAACGTTCAGTCTTGCAGTCTAATTTAGAAACAGAATTGGGTATATTCGGTAAAACTCCCGCGTTGGCGAGTAAATATTCGTTACACGTTGAGTGCCCCCTCCCAATGTTATCCTGTCTCTAATTGAAAAAATATTTAAGTCAATTTTTTATTATTTTTTTTAATATTATCACAAAATATCATTAATTAATAAGTAAATAAAGTGAACATTATTTTTTATACAGAATTACACCATATAGAAAAATGGAATTTACCATTCCCACTTTTATTATTAAAAGGCGTGAGACACACATACTAGTGATACCTAAAATAATTGTTATAATGAATATTTACTCCCTCTAGTCTAATCGTTCTTGATATAAATTATAACTCTTCACCCCCAACCCTTCTTTGTCGGGGTTGTTTCGGGCGTATGTTGTCGTGTGTGTGAAAGAGTGAGAAAATAATGTCACAAAATTTTTTTGGTTATAGGTTCAATTTGTTATAATAAAAAATTAATTTAAAATAATTTTTTTGTTGTAATGAGGAATAATGGACAATATAGACATTTTAGTGATGCAATAGTTTTTTGTGACAAGGAATCCAATAGTTATGACTTTCAAATGTAGGAGTTTTCGTCTTGATATTAAAAATATCACGGGATGACTGTCTTTTTTATTTTTTATTTTTTTATGAATGTCAAAGTGTGTCAATTTAATGTACATTGATAATTGATGATGTTAAAAACTCAGTGGCGACTAGGGTGCTCTTATCTTACGGGTAAGAATTATGATATTTCATCATCCTATGTGATACTTTACGAAATAATTTTTTCTTAACATATTATACCTGGTGTATTATTCTTACCTGAATTTCGTCCAAAACAATCGAATAGAAAGTCGAGTAAGAAATCTGGTGAGCACGTATTTTTTAGTTATTAATTTTTAGATCATTTAACAATTTAATTAAATAGTCTGCACTCATTAACTAACATAATAAACTAATAATACTAAAAGAAAACACAATAAATTCGATAATACATAAACAGTTACAATAAAATATAACAAGAAAACCATAAATATCAATACATCATACAAAATAAGTTATAAACATCAAAAAAATATTAGGATTTCTATATATATATATATATATATGCGGGTAAGATATAATAGAATATACGAAAAATTTGTACGTATTTTCGTATTTCTACCCAATTTTTTGCGGAATACAAAAAGATATTTCGTTGGTCTACTCGATTTTTTCGGGCAACCAATTAATAAATTGGGTAGGGTAGAGTAGGATTAGAATTTTTAGGTAATCGAAATTTGAACACCCCTAAAGGTGTGAGCAATGTGATTAAGTTGAAAAGCTCAAGCCTATGGAATAGTGGTTATGACGAGGATAGTGTAAGCGATCAGAGAGAGATTGAGCCTAGTGAATCTATCAAACGTTACAGAAGTCGTGAGATAAAGGTAAATGATAGAACATAAAGAAGAACTCACAGATTATAGTAGTTCACCAGCTAAAAAGCTGGGTTAATCCACTCTAATTACTTTTCTTGCCCTTTGAGAGATTTGTTGTTGATGGGAAAAAGATAGAAGTTACAAGTCACACCCCAAAGTTTTTTTCTTTTAAAAAAAATACCCGGGTGTGAGTAAGGAATAAAATTACACCGAACTTTCAATAATCTTCCTTATATTATTTTATTTTACGTACGAGTACATAATCCTCACAAGATCATTTCAAATATTCTTGATACAACATAAAGAGAAATAATAATAGCAGACTCTATCATTTCAGCCTATCCCCCAGCTTGACTATATATATCTGAAAAATGTTAAATAAGGATGAGCTCACCAGCTCAGTAGGATAACGTTTATCAATGACTACCAAGGTTTTAAAACAATGCATAATATAATTAAACCGCGAATAAATGAAGGAATAGGGCAAAGTAATGAATCAAATAAATAAATAAATTTCAGCACATATCGATCATATCAATCTGTCAAATTTTGGTCCATACATGAACCGCATCTGGAGAAAACTTTGGGGTCTTGCACCCTAGGGAACCTAATGCCTTTCTTACTTTTCTAGAAACACCAATACCGGAAATCATGTGGTGCCACACAGGCTACCACAACAACTGATATTACTAACCGGTGAATCCAAGGAGTAGTAGCAATCCTGTGAATCCTCGCAAGGATCACGCATCTACTAACCCTCTGCCCTTGATTATGTGCATTTATAGTAATTTCATCAAAATCACAAAATAAAGTCATATTGTAGTTAGATCCCACAACAAATCAAACATTAAATATTAATAATGAAATAAACATTTATTATTCAACATGGTTTCATGAAATAATTAGGGTTTCGATAAAAATACAATATGTGCATGATAACAATTTATTTATAAAACTCCAGTTTGATCCCATGATTATAACGATATAATATGATATTATATAATTAAAATATAGATTTTATATGCAACCCCTAAATATGCATAAAATACATCAATGATAGTAAAAGATAAAAAAAATCCTACCTCCTTCTTGACTTTTATTCGATACCGTGTACTGTGACAAAATAACCAAAATAATATTTTAGAATAACAATAGGTAATAAGGGTTTAATTAACTAAAATAATTTTTGGAATAACTAACAAAAGATAATGAAAAATATTTAATGAAGATCAACTTTAAGTGACTCGAACATATAAAATTTATTAAATAATAACTAAAAAATTTTACCCAAAATTTTGATCGTAACTGCAAACTCTTAGGTCAACAAAATTTTTGACCCATTTTCCCTCTTTCCTCTCTTTCTCCCTTCCTTTCTTCCTCCCTTTCTCTCTTTTTCCTTGTGTCGTTCAATGTACTGAGCTTGGCTATTTATAACCAAGATTTACTTGGGCTCCAAGGATTCTCATGGACAACTGTCCATTCCCTGACCATGTTCTCTCTCTTTTTTTTTTTTCTCTTTTTGCACATTTCTCAAATCTTTGCAAATCTTCCAAATCTTGCAAATGTTGCAAGAAGATAAAATCCTCAACAAGAAGATAAAATCCACAACAGAACATTAGTCTTTTCACAAACATATATATATGTGTGTGTGTGTGTATGTATAGATATTTATATTTATTATATGTTACGAAATTTGATCTATATTATAGTCATTTGACTCATTTTCATTCGAAGAGTCTATATTTGAGATCTATTTGCTCCTTAAAAAAATTATTATTATTATTATTTTATTATTATAATATAAAATCATAATTGATGACCTAATTAGCGTGTCAATAATTAATTTATATATGGGTCGTCACAATCTACCTCCCTTAAAAGAAATTTCGTCCCCGAAATTCGATACTAACCTTAAAAGTCAAAAAGATAAGGATATCTTGCACGCATATCTGCTTTCAGTTCCCACGTGGCTCCTTCAATGCCATGATGTTGCGATAGCACTTTTACGAGGGGTGTGACCTTGTTACGCAATACCTGCTCCTTGGTGTTAAGAATTTGTATAGGTTGCTCTTTCGTACATTCCATTCTCTTGAATTCGGACATCCTTCCAATCGATGACGTAAGACGCATCTGGTTCACATTTCCTTAACATAGAGCTGGCAAGGCAAGCCGATAAGCTACATTTCTAATGCGTTGTGTTATCTTAAAAGGTCCAATGTATTTGGGAGTCAATTTACCTTTTTTTCCAAATCGAGATTTTCCTTTCCTAGGGGATACCTTCAAGAATACGTAATCACCCCACTTGAAATTCCAAGGGCCTTCTCCTTTGATCATCATAGCTCTTTTGTCGACTTTGAGTCGTGCATAGTCGATCCCGAACTACTTGGATCTTCTCAGTGGTCTCTCGGACAATTTCTGTACCAAATAAAATGTTTTCACCAGCTTCGACCCAACATAGAGGTGATCTACAAGGTCGTCTATACAGAGCCTCATACAGAGCCATGCCAATACTGCTTTGATAGCTGTTGTTATAAACAAATACTACTAGTGGAAGATGTTCATTCCAACTGCCTTTGAAATCTAGGGTACAAGCTTGCAATATATCTTCCAATATTTGGATCACCCTTTCAGATTGACCATCTATTTGAGGATGGTAAGCAGTACTGAAATGCAACTCGGTTCCCATGGCTTTTTGTAAACTCTGCCAAAATTGAGCCACAAAGCGAGTATCTCGGTTTGACACGATTGATAATGGTACCTCGTGTAATCTCACAATCTCCCGTATATAAAGTTAAACGTAGTTAGAGTGTCAGTATACTTCATGGCTAAGAAATGGGCCGATTTTGTGTGTCGATCCACTATAACCCATACTGCATTGTATCCATTTGTAGTTCTAGACAAGCTAATCACGAAATCCATAATGATATGATCTCACCTCCATTCTAGAATAGGTAAGGATTGTAATAACCCACTAGGTTTCTGATGCTCTACTTTTACTTATTGGCATATGACACATCAAGCTGTAAATTTAGCCACATCCTTCTTCATTCCTTTCCACCAATATTGGCGCTTTATATCTTGATATATTTTCATGCTGCCAGGATGTATGGAAAACTTAGAGCAATGGCATTCCCTGAGTATTTTTTCCTTCAACTGAGCATTATCAGGTACACACGGTCTTCCTTGATATAGTAATTCCCCCTTTTGTAACTGCTAGTTTTCAAGAGCATTCCCATCTTCTAGTTGGGTGCAGATGGATTCTAGGTAGGAATCCGAATGTTGTAATGCAACAACTTTTTGTCGGAGGACAGGTTGAGCAACGAGATTAAACAAACGTGGTTGACCTTCTTCTGCACTTATCTAGATGTCAAAGTCCTCCAGTGCCTCTCTCAACCGTCATTTGTCCTTTATCATGTTGATTATTGCACTTAGGGATTTTCTGCTCAATGCACCAGCTACCACGTTAGCTTTTCCCGGATGGTATTGAAGTGTGAAGTCGTAATCCTCGAGATACTCTATCCAGCGTCATTGTTGAAGATTCAAGTTTTTTTGAGTGAATATATACTTGAGACTTTTGTGATCTGAGTAAATCTAATATTTTTTCCCATGTAGATAACAACGTCATAGCTTCAACGCAAAGACAACAGCTGCCAACTCCAAATCGTGAATGGAATAGTTTCGTTCATGAATTTTCAATTGTTTTGATCCATAAGCAACCACCTTGTTATTTTGCATCAATATACATCCAAGTCGCTATAGTGATACATCTGTGTAAACATCATACCCAATACCATTTTCGGGTATAGTAAGGATAGGTGCTGTGGTCAATTTCTCCTTTAAGATATTAAATACATGTTCACATTCTTTGGTCCACTCAAACTTTTCTTCTTTTCGGGTGAGTCGAGTCATGGGCAAAGTTATTCTGGAAAATCCTTCCACAAATCTTTGATAGTATCCTGCTAATCCCAGAGAACTTCGAACTTTGATTGCTTTCTTCGGTCGGTCTCAATTCATCACTGCTTCAACCTTAGCTGGATCCACTGTCACTCCTTCTTCGGAAACTACATGTCCAAGAAATTTGACTTCTTTCATCCAGAACTCACACTTACTTTTTTTATCATACAACTTGTGCTCCCTTAGTGTTAATAACACTTGGCGAAGATGTTGTACATGCTCTTCATGTGATTTTGAGTAAATGAGAATATCATCTATGAAGACAATTACAAACTGATCAAGATAGGACCTGAATACCTGGTGCATCAGTTCCATGAAAGCTGTAGGTGCATTTGTAAGTCCAAAGGGCATCACCAAGAATTCAAAATATTCATATCGAGTACGAAATGTTATTTTGGGTATATCCTCCTCTGTGATCCTCAATTGATGGTATCCAGTTCGAAGATCAATTTTAGAATAGTAACGAGAACCCCTAAGTTGATCAAATAGATCATCAATACGTGCTAGAGGATACTTGTTCTTTATGGTGACCCGATTCAGCTTCCGATAGTCAATACAAAGTCTCAGCGTATTATCCTTCTTTTTTACGAAGAGCACAGGAGCACCCCAAGACGACGTACTTGGTCGAATGAATCCTAGGGAAAGAAGTTCATCCAGCTGTTTTCTTAATTCTTTCAACTCTAATGGTGCCATACGGTAAGGACCAATAGATATTGGCTCTGTACCAGGATATATCTCAATGGTAAATTATATGTCCCTTTGTGGGGGTAGTCCTGGTAATTCTTTAGGAAATATATCAGAAAAGTCACACACTACCAAGATGACATCAGCAATGATTTTACCTGTTCTTCCCTAGTTAAGTTGGCAAGGAATTCCAAACTACTTTATTCTTTGTGGAGAACGGATGCGAATAGTGATGTTTACCTATGAATTCAAACCTTCCATCTCCCAACGTACGAAATTTGATTTTCTTACTGTAGCAATCCATGATGGCATGATGGCAAGATAGTAGGTTCATTCCAAAAATTATGTCGTATCCAACTATTTCTAGGGCAACTAGGTCCACAACCAACTCGCTTTCCTCAATTCAGATTATGCAATTTCTACATACCCTAGCTGTTTCCAAGAAATCTCCCGTATGTAGGTTTATACACAAGGTGCGACCCAAAGGTTTGAATTCTAACCCTAAGGCAACAACATATGAAGTACGAATGAAAGAATGGGTTGCCCCCAGATCAAATAAGATAGGTGCTCAAGAATTATAAATAAGAACGATACCTTCAATTACTTCATTAACAACATCGTTATCTGGTGTAGCTATTACGTAGATCCGAGGTTGACCTTCGAGAATTGTTGTTCTACTTCCTGATTTTTTTTGTTGTGCCTGATTTGAAAACGACTACGAAGGTCCAACTTGGGTTGTCGGTCCTGCCATCTGAGTAGGGTAAGGGCGTGGTTGTGGACGAGATTGATTGAATGACTGATAAGAACCTTGATTGGCTGACCCTTGAAAGGCCGTGATTTTTAAAATGTCCAATTTGCCTACACTTAAAACACCGTTTCGTATCATTAGATGCTCTGTTCTAATTTTCAAAATTTTGTCCCTGATTCGCACTCCTCCTTTCATTAATATCTTGCCCTGGCCGTTGATATGGGGTCATTCTTTGGTGACTACTGCTGCCACCATTTATTGTCTGACTTCCTCTGCCTTGTTGACGACTTTTGATATTCTGGGTATCCTCCATATCTGTTTCTACTAGCATAGCCCTTTCCACCAGTTTCTTATAGTTTCTCAGTCGGTGTGCTACAAGGCGTCCTCGAATAGAAGACTTAAGGCCTTGTTCAAATAGTTTGGCCTTCTTGGCATCAGTGGAAACTAATTTCGTGGCAAAGCGAGAGAGTTCAGCAAATTTGGATTCATATTGCGTGACTGTCAAGTTGCGTTGTTGCAACTCCAGGAAGTCAGAGAACATTTTATCCCTTACGAACTCTGGAAAATATTTATCATTGAACATTTTCTCAAATGTGGTCCATGTCATTTGGTCTACTTTCCTCATTCTTTTGACTGTATCCCACCAGTGATCGGCTTCACCCTCAAAAAATAAGAGATCAAGGTAATTCGTAGTTCTGGGACAATATTCATACCATCCATTACTTTTCTCACTTGTCGAAGCCACCTCTTTGCATCAAGTGGCTCTGTACTTCCCTGGAAGGTAGGGGATGTTGTCATAGAAATTCCTTGAGTATCATCATTCTTTGCGTTTTAGCCACATTTGCTTGTGCCTGAACTGTTGGTTGTATTACCATAGTATGATTGTTATTTTCTACCTATTGGCATGCGAAAGTGGTTAGTTCTCTCAGACAATGGTAAATACCACTTATAGTGTCTTGTGGTGCTGGAGGGGACTGGTCATTGATGGACATCTCTGGTTGGTCTTGAGATGTGTTTCCCTCCATCATATAATACATAGTTTATGATATTATGACTACATAAAAAAAACTATAACCATATCCAAAGGTTAAGAAAACAACTCTAATTTTACATAATTAGTAACTAAGATACATTTCGTTTCTTATCCTAGATGCTATTCACATGAAAAACAAAAGTCTAGGACAATCACCTCTAAGTTGTGTAGTGATACATATATTCCTATCATTCTAAGAGTTACTACTATTTACAGGCAAAAATTCTTAGAATAGTAAAACCAACTGTACAATTATGGACCAAGAAGTTTTATGTCCCTCCCTTCTGGAGACACATTAGTTCGCAGAACCCGTAAAATCTGCATGATGGTTTGCTTTAGGTGGTGCGGCTACAGGGGCTATGTTGGAGTTGTGAGGTTGTGGATCGTGAGGTTGTGGGTTATATTCTTCATTATTGTCCAGATTAGGAGATTCTATTGGTTGTCCCTCATGCGCCTCCGCAGGTGGCCACTGAATGTCTTTGTATTGGCAATCCATTCAGAATTTCCTGGTACAGGTTGGGATTCCTTTCAATACTTAGTGCTTGGCTGAGCACCCTTAGCTACGAGGTCAGTTTGTAATGTACTAACTTTTTCTGTTCAGAGATCGACATGAATGACCAATTTTGGGACACATCTTCAATTTCGTGGACTATCAAATTGTAGGGCTCTATATTAACTCTAAGAGTTTGGTATTCACTAGCCGCCTCAGAGCCCATGTTACTGTGAGCCATGTAAAGATCATCCCAAGATGTCATACCTATAGTCATAAAAAGTTAGTTCTGTTGATAAAAAAAAAATTTATATGTCCGTAAAACATGTTCAATATTAGTACATTAATCCCATTATTTAGTCTATATAAATAATTCTCATGTAAGATCTAATCCTAGGCTCTGATACCACTCTGTCACACCTCGATTTTTTTTTTTTTTTTTAAAATATCCAGGTGTGAGTAAGGAATAAAATTACACCGAACTTACAATAATCTTCCTTATATTATTTTATTTTACGTACGAGTACATAATCCTCACAAGATCATTTCAAATATTCTTGATACAACATAAAGAGAAATAAGAATAGCAGACTCTATCCTTTCAGCCTATCCTCCAGCTTGACTTCATATATCTGAAAAATGTTAAATAGGGATGAGCTCACTAGCTCAGTAGGATAACGTTTATCAATGACTACCAAGGTTTTAAAATAATACATAATATAACTAAACCGCGAATAAATGTAGGAATAGGGCAAAATAATGAATCAAATAAATAAATAAATTTCAGCACATATTGATCATATAAATCCGTCAATTTTCTAATCCATACATGAACCGCCTCCGAAAAAACTTTGGGGTCTTGCACCCTAGGAAATTCAATGCCCTTCTTACTTTTCTAGAAACACCAATACCAAATATCATGTGGTGCCACATAGGCTACAACAACAACTGATATTACTAACCGGTGAACCCAAGGAGTAGTAGGAATCTTGTGAATCCTCGCAAGGGTCACGCATCTACTAACTCTCTGCCCTCAATTATGTGCATTCATAGTAATTTCATCAAAATCACAAAATAAAGTCATATCGTAGTCAGACCCCATAACAAATTAAACATTAAATATTAATAATGAAATAAACATTTATTATACAACATGATTTCATGAAATAATTAGGGTCTCGATAAAAATACAATATGTGCATGATAACGATTTATTTATAAAATTCCAGTTTGACCCCATGGTTAT
>CAUOFW020010313.1:72500-117500 GCA_963454935.2 Ilex paraguariensis | reverse complement strand
CAAACACAAAAATAGTAATATTCAAAAATAAAAAAAATAGTAATATTGAACATTAATATTTAAAAAATAATAGTAGTAACATATTCAGCAAAAACAGTAACATGTTAATAATAATAGTAACATGAATAGTAACATAGTCAATAAAAATAGTAACACAAACAGTAACATAGAAAAAAAAAAGTACTATAAAACATTCAATTTAATAAATTAATATAAATAGTAACATGTAACATTAATGATTATAATTATTAAGTCTAATTTCATGTATTATTGATAAGAGGGCAATAATTAAGGGGTCAAAGTGTAACGTTACCTAACAAATTGAGAACTCTTCCCCCTCTTACTTCAGCTCTAATCTAAATAAAGCGTTCAAAAAGGCAATGAACCTAAACCCCCCTTTCTGATATCGTTTCCCACCCTCCTCCCATGCTGCAGCATTGCTCTTTCTGCTTTGTAGTCTCCTGCAACACTCACAGGTGTGTATCTATCTCTTTTATATCTAACCCACCCAGGTAGCATTTTCTCTCTCTTGTTCTGTTCCACTCCTGTTTGCGGGGTTTTTTTTTGGCTGTTATCTGGGTTTCAGCCAAGACACTGTGATTATGATTCTGACTCCTTTTAATGATGTGCCTTGTTATTGTATTATGTGTACATTGTTGTTGAATTTTTTTTTTCTTTCTAAATTTGTGTTACTGGTACACAGATTCAAATGTCACTCGGCTTAATTTGTTCTAATTATTTCTGGGTTGTTGGGAGAATTTTTGGACTTCAGTTTGACACATAGGGAGTTGGGTTTCTCTATTTTGTGGCATCAATCGAGTTACTTTTAACTTCTGAGATTTGGGCTTTTTGGTAATGGCAACGGGTATATCACCGTCTCTTACGCCTTCCAATACTCGAACCCCAATGGGAGTACTGACAGTTCTCGGAGGGAGAGTTTCGATGGAAAATAATCCCTTGGTTAGAGTAGGCTTACTGAAGTTGTTGGATGAAAAGAATGGTTTTCCAGGTGTTAGCCAAAAGGTTGCTTCAAATTGGTCTCATGTTAAATGTTCTGCTATCTCTCTGAGTGTCAACAACTATCCTAGTAAAGATCCGTTTATGAATTTACACCCTGAAATTTCAATGCTTAGAGGCGGTGAGGGGAACAACTCAGTTACTAATCCGAGACAGGATAGTTCAAGTGGGAGTATCACAGAGAGCTTAAGAGGTTCGTCGAGTTCAAGTAATTACAATGAGGCTAAGATCAAAGTTATTGGTGTTGGAGGTGGTGGGTCAAATGCAGTTAATCGTATGATAGAGAGTTCTATGAAGGGTGTGGAATTCTGGATTGTTAATACTGATGTTCAAGCCATGAAAATGTCGCCTGTGTTTTCCGAGCAGCGACTACAGATTGGTCAAGAGCTTACCAGAGGACTTGGTGCTGGTGGGAACCCAGATATTGGCATGAATGCCGCGAAAGAAAGCAAAGAAGTCATAGAAGGCGCAGTTTATGGTGCAGACATGGTCTTTGTGACTGTAAGTCCAAATATTAGTTTCCAGCATATATTGGTATTTATTGTCATTCTAGAATCCCCTTCCCCACCTTAAAGGCTTTTTGTTTAAAAAACCATGGTGATTGATGATTCAGTCTTCATATTCTAAGCATTGTCAATAAAGAGGATCAACCACTAAAGTGCTAAAGATCACTAGTTATATGCTAAAAATTGCAGATTAATGGTAAAGTTTTCGAGTGAGCGAGTTTCTTCTTATGCCCAAAGGCAACCAACCAATTAAAACAGTCCTATTTGGTTCTGACTTTGATGATAAATTGTAGTTTTGCAAGTCTGTCTTTGATCTAGTGACTATAACTATAAGCTTAATGTTTTCATTACTTTCAAAAGTCCTTTATTCTTGATCACATACTATGAAATTAATTCAGTTGAGATGCGTGGTGTTACTTATTTTTGTTGTAGGTAGAATAGGTGAACACATGGAGAGAGTCATTGGGATTATACTTAATTTGTGGAATATCATACTAGCTGGCAAGATGCTAAGTGTAGATGGACTAATGCTTAGGTGATGAAAAGTAACCAGCATTTTGTGTAAGTTTGAGGTACAATTATAGGGAAACTTGAAAACCTTGTCCAGAATGCACTTGCATTACTATGAGAATCATTCATTTACAATCATAGGATCCAAATGTAGCACCATTAACAAATATGTCTTGTAAACAAGGCTTACGAACACATAATGGGTGCTCAATCGGTCAATGTCTAAACAGAATCACGATTTAGTGCAATAAAATACTAGCATTAGCTGACAACTTTGAGTCTTCAAAGAGATATACTTGATAAAAAATAAGATTAACATGCTAACATTTTGTTTGTGTCCATTTTTTGCATCATTTTCTTATTGGGGGCCTTAATTGATATGTGAAGGCCGGAATGGGTGGAGGAACGGGCACCGGTGGGGCTCCTGTTATTGCTGGGGTTGCTAAGTCGATGGGTATCTTGACTGTTGGTATTGTCACTACCCCTTTCTCTTTTGAGGGGAGACGGAGAGCAGTTCAAGCCCAAGAAGGAATTGCAGCTCTGAGAGAAAATGTTGACACACTAATTGTCATTCCAAATGACAAGTTATTGACTGCAGTTTCCCCATCTACACCAGTAACAGAAGCATTTAACCTGGCTGACGATATTCTTCGACAGGGTGTTCGTGGTATTTCTGACATAATTACGGTATGTGTGCCAAATAAGTTATCATGAGAACTTCAACCCCCATCTGTGGTTATTTATTGTATTTCGTTTACTTGTAAATGCTATAAGAAAGATTGCTCAGTAATCTTCTTAATGCATTTAATATAGGACTTAATGCGAACGTTTACAACATCTATCCATTTCGTTAAGGATGCAAATGAACCAACCCAAGTTCAGCCCTAGATCATTTGGGTTCAACTCATTCGTCCAAAAGAGTGTCTAGCATCGTCTCACCATTGTGACGAGTTTAAAACATTTTTTCAAGATTGAATCTTTAAGTATTTTTCCAAAATGGGGCTCGACTCGGATTGGCTCGTTTGATTAAATAAACACAAGCTCAAGCTTGTGTTCGAGCTTATACTCTTGTTCAAACTCTAGTTGAAGATCAAGCTTGGCTCATTTATACATTCATTACATCTTATAGTATGTAATATTATATGTTAAAAAATGAAGAGGATAAGCTCATAAAGTTTATGTATAGCGGAATAACCAGTTTAGAACCTTGAGATAGGGGCACTCGCGTGCACACACATTTTTAGGCTTCAGTGTATATACAATAATATGTTAGATGAGGATGCCTACATGCCTTGACTGCTTTTATAAAAGCATGTGCAACTTTTTAGGTTTATTTTGTTTTATATTGATCAATGATGGTCACCCAAATTACAGATCCCGGGGTTGGTGAACGTTGATTTTGCTGATGTGCGAGCTATTATGGCCAATGCAGGTTCTTCATTAATGGGAATAGGAACTGCAACAGGTACACTCTCAGATGCTATTTGGTTAATGTTATAATGATATTCAGACATGCCATTCATGCTCATGCAAGTCATGTTGGATGCTCACTCATGCTTTTGGAAATCCTTCTCCCAAAGTTTTGTCCTTTGTGCTATATGGTTGCTGAAAGTTGTGTTCTTCATTAGATTTAAATAAAAAGTTAAGATCCTTTTTAAGAGCATGTAGAATACAGGACACTACCTGAGACATATGTAGTATACAAGTGCATCACCAGGCTGGACCTCCTAACTTTAACTCCAAAGTCCACAATTCAAGTCACCTGAGAATTTGACCATGAATTAAAAAAAACTCCTGACCTTTCAATTGAGGAAGAATATCTCAAACTGTGCTTCATTCTGTTCACTAGTAATTCTGCCTGATCAAATCTGCGACTACTTCGCTCTTCTCAAATTAACCAAGGAATCAAGTAGCTTTTGTCCGTGTTGCCCACTCATTGAGTGACAAGTAACGCGGCTGTGCATGGCCCAAGATTAGGGTATTCTCAGCAATTCAAGTGCAACTGATACTAACCATTCAATTTTTTATGCCTCACTTTATAGTTGGTCACATTGGGCTCTTTTCCTACAATTGGCTCTTTGGCATCTTTTGAAGGGATTTGGAACTTTACTAGCCTTTAGCTATGTGTTCACTTATTACCAATACTTAGTTTTAGAGTCATGTAAGATCATTAATCAATTAAGCTAATTAAACTCCTAAGAATGAAGGTGAATGGTTGACGTGTACTTAATTTTTGAATATTTACAAATAACACATTGTCCAAGTACATTAGAGCAAAAGAGAATTGGTTCAAGTATAAAGCACTAAGACTTATAACCATCAAGTTCTCTATTCCCTAATATTTCTCATAGTAATACACTCAACTTTGAATTAATGATGGATGCATTATAAATCAAATCAAAGTGTGATTACCATGATAAACAATGAAAAACAAACAAAAGAAAATGTTTGTCTTTTCTTTTCCAATGTTTTTTTATTTTTCTTAATAACATAAAACAGAAAAATATACATAAACATGCACTTAATAAGGAAAAATAAAACAATTACTTTAAATCCTAAAATGAATGTTTAACTAGACATCAAAAATGTTTTTGGATTTCTAACTTTCAAATGTTTTAGAGTTTTTACTTTTTTCATTAGCTTTTCAACATTTGATGAAAGAGGAAAAATCTATATATCCAGAGTGCATACTAATCTGGTAGGAATCAATTTAATTGCACCACTTGCATACCATGGTTTGTGTGGTTCTCCAATGAAATCATACCAATTGTGGTTCGATTACCGGAAGAAACCTTTTCATCGTGCTTCTTGACACCGAAATGTTGTTGCACTGTTGTCATCTAAATTCTAGCATAAGTTATGTTGGGGTTTTGTTATTGTACAGGTAAAACCCGGGCAAGAGATGCTGCATTAAATGCCATTCAATCACCTTTATTGGATATTGGTATAGAGAGGGCTACTGGAATTGTGTGGAATATAACTGGTGGGAGTGATCTAACATTATTGGAGGTACCCCCCCCCCCCCTTTTCTGGTGTTACTTGTGGTTTTATTTACAAATATATGTTTGCGTTAGCATTTTTATAATGGTAAGGGAACAGAGAGACTAGTGAAAGGGCTTCACCTTCTTTTCACAAGAAAATTGAGGTACTACCAGTTTATTGCACGTTATGGATGTACTGGACCGTCAGTATTAAACATTGCCAGAAAGACCACACTGATATGCTGAGTCTGTGATGTTGTTGGTAGCAATGCTAATCTGTTTTCTGTGTCCACATTTTTAGTTCTATCTAAGATTCTAAATTCATATTCCTGTGTCTCAGTTTGCTTTGCCATGACTTGGCTAGTGATGTCCATTTTGATGGTTTAGGTTCTAATCATTGAGTCAGACATTTGAATATAAATTTTGAAGCTAATCAGACATTTTTATTTGAAGTAAACTCTTTATCAGCCTGACAATTACTAAGGATAAGTTGACAGTTGGACTTTTCAGTTTTCTAATAAGCAGAGTTATAAGTGTTATGGCTTATCTTATTCTTGATATCTCTTCTGATACCCGTACTCGCATATTCAATTTTCATAGGTAAATGCTGCAGCAGAGGTCATATATGACCTTGTGGATCCAAATGCCAACTTAATATTTGGAGCTGTCGTAGATCCCTCACTAAGTGGTCAAGTAAGTTCTTAATTACACTCATGAACATGATAAACTTGACTTATCAATGAATAATTGTAAAGGTGTAATCTGCAATTATCAGTTTCCACCATTTTGATTGTCCCATGAGAAACCTGTCAAATAATTAAAATATAATTTCATTAGTGATGATCATAGATGAAAGGGAGGGGTTTCTAGTGTGGGCAATTGTCCCCACCTTATTCTTGTGTTACATGCAATAACTATCCTATAAATGTTCCCATTGAAACAGGATAGTCAATAGGGAAGTTAATAAGTAATTATACTCCTGAAAAAACCTAAACATCTTCCTATACTTGTTTTCAAATTTGATTTGAAATTTCCTAATTTGCATTTAATCTCTACAATACCCAATTTAAAGTTTGAAGCAATTGGCCAGGAAAAGAGGAAAAAATATGGAAACAAGGGAAAAACTACAAAAGCGATTGGTGGGGTCAAGGCAAAACTAAGGCTATAGTTTACAGGGCAAAGTGTACGACGTAATGACAAAATCAGCTCATTATATTTAGTCGCAATCCAATGTTATTGGGCTCAAGCATAGTGCGGGTGCTCCCTTTTCCATCTCCTCTCTCCCATCCCATTCTCAACATGCTTGAGATTCTGGTTTACTTGGTTCAGAAAGAGCTCTGGAGGAGGCAATGTAAAGTATTAAATAACTTAAACAAAAGTATTAGAGGCTAGTTTCATTACTCTCCAAATTGAAGACTGACTTTATCTAGGGAGCACAGATATTATTCTGAGGGGGTGCCGTGGGGGTAGAAGTGTCCTGAATAATAAACTCAATCGGCCATTGTGGTTAAATTTTTTTTTAAAGAAAAAATGAGTACTAATTATTAAGAGGGGTGTGGTTTCTTTTTTGTGTTTTTGTTGTGTAACTTATATATTGTAAATGGTAATAGATGTAATAATGTTTGCTGAAAATGGAGGATATTTATTTTGATCTATTTTAAAATTAATAATTACTAGGTGTCATTATTAATATTGTTATAAAATATGTTTTATTTTTAATATATTATAATTTTATTATTATCTAAAAAATATATTATATTATTTTAATAGTCGTATTCTTACCGTACCCTTGTCCGTATTCGTGCTTCCTGAGACTTTATTAACCTGGACATTCCTCTCCTAAGAGCTCACACTGCCTCTACATGGTTCCAGTGAAACATTTGCCACTATTAGTACTTTGCTACACATGTCAGATTTGGAGATTATCAACAGGTGTACTACAAAACTGGTGTATTTAGATTAGGGGTGGAACTTGGGCGGGTTGGATAGTCAACCCTAGTTATATAATTTTCAACCCTAACCCTAACCCTAACATTAACCCTACCTCAGGTTGAGGGACTCGACCCAAGCACTACTTGAGTTTAATTCGGACGGGCTTGGGTTGAATTCGGGTTAATGATTTTAGGTTGATTTCGAGTTACTTTATGGGTTCAATTCGGATTGAGTTCGGATTGAGCCAAAAATAGGCTTGTTGTTCTAAACCTGATACATATATTACATAGTATTCACCTAAATTAATAACTAACAATTTCAATCGAGTTTTTAACATAAAAATCATAAATATTAAGAACTCAATGTTTGAGATAATGCAACCACAACTATACAAAACACAAATAAACACAACCAGAATCCTGGCACAAACATGGAGTTCACTAGGATAAATTTGTATATATATAGTATTAATTCGGGTTGAACCCGTATTAAATCGGGTTGAGCCCGATTTTAATATTCGAATTTGAACAATTTTGGTGCACTTTTGAAGAAGTTACGTAAACAAGGAACATGGGGGATTTAATGAATATAGCCCAACATGTTTAATGTGAAAACTATAGATATGTATATATATATATATATCAAATAAGTGGTGGCCCATTACTTTATGGATATTACAATAATTTGGAAAGGAGTTAGGGAAAGGGCCTCGGCATCGGTATAGTCACGGGCAACCACCTATGATGGTCCAATTGGTGTCGATCCGTCAGGCAATGTTGGATTAAGCGTGTAGGTGGGAAGTTAAAGAGGTTAACACACGTGTCTATGTCAAGGGTAATCGAAGAGGGCGAGTAGGATAAGTAGATGGAATGGAAGGAACTCGAGCAGTTTGTTAACGAAGGGACGAACCAATTGGGTAGAGGGTAGGTGAAAAATGCTCTCACCAGCCAAAAAATTATCCATCTGCAGTAGGCAAGTAATGTGAGTATTTATAGCATAGTGCTCGGGCTGTCCAAAGGGCTGCCCACCGCGACCCCCTACCACTCGCGCTAACCCACAATTGTCTCGACCATAACGATACCAGTGGCTGTTAATGGCGATTCATGCGTCCCAACATTAACTAGGCAGATGTGATGTTTCCCCAAACGCAACTTGGACTTGGCCCCGAGGAAGTTGTGACAGTCGAGGTGAGAGAGGGCTCCCAAGGTCCATGATCGCAACTGGTTACCGTCGGACCGTGACCTTGAGAGGACCATGCCCGCGATACCCCCACGCGCTCTTACCCGGGGTCTTTCTTTCCCTCTTTAGACCCTTCCTTGAGACCTTTTTCGAGGTGCTCAATAGAGGAAACTCATATAGTTTTGGTCCTTCAGCCACGAATCCACATGTCCCATCATCCCATATGCTGATCCAGGTCAATAACCCCAGTTACCTTAGAAGTCTCTCCGGATCCCAGTTAAGCACATCCCAGTGGGCAATTAGTCATACACTGAGAGGCCTGCTTGAGTAGACTAAATCTTTGAGACCCTGTCCCAGGCCGAGGTTGACAATTGTGCTCATTCGCCCTTATTGCTTGATTCTCCCTTGAGGAGGGCCATACTCTCTTGTCCCTAGGTGGGGACACCTCTTAGTCTAGTAGGCCGGTCGAGTAGGATACCATTCCCGCAGCGGGGAAGGCGAGTCTTTCGTGGTTGCCCCCACACTTCTGTGATACCATTCCCGCAAAAGGGCATTGCACCTAGGGGCGTCGCACTTGTCACCGTTGTCTATACCAGTCCAGCTGAACTTTGTCGGGCCCCCATTTTCATGTCAATTGATAATTGTTGCCACTTGTCCTGTTATGGTGGAAACACGTGTCATGAATTTTTTTGAGTACTACATTTGCCCCCTGCGCGCGCCAGGTCGCAGGAAGCGTCTTGCGCTAGGTCTCAGGAAGCGTCTTGCACGTGCACACCATTTTCTGTCCGCACTTGTCGTTTGACTGTAACTATCTGACCATGGTGCTGATGACTAAAATTTTTGTAAAATTGGCCCAAGTCTTCCGCCGTCATTTCTCTATTGCCAAAAACATTATCGTGGTTAGTTGTCCCTGCATGCGTGGACCATTTTTTGATGGACTTTGCATGCATAATGGTCGCGAGGACTTGTGTATTTTTTGAGGTGTATCTCTGTATCCTTGTATCATTGTGGATAGAAAACCTTGACTACCATTGAGCGGTGAAAGCCGCTAATAAAATAGCCCAGTATTTTCCTTGAAAACCTTTACTACTATTGAGTCCCGAAAATCGTCAATAAAATGACTCATTATTGCCCTCGAAAATCTTGACCTTGGACTGTCATAAGTGGTTGCCCGCGACCATACTGATGCCGAGGCCCTTTCCCCAACTCCTTTCCAAATTATTGTAATATCCATAAAGTAATGGGCCACCACTTATTTGATATATATATATATATATATATACACACACACACACACACACACATATCTATAGTTTTCAAATTAAACATGTGGGCCATATTCATTAAATCCCCCATGTTCCTTGTTTACGTAACTTCTTCAAAAGTGCACCAAAATTTTTCAAAGTGGTGGACCCCATTATCCATTTAACTATGTTTTTGTTGACTTTTTCATCCAAAATAACATTTTCCTCATGACAATTTGTTTTTTCCCATACGCCTTGTCCGTGTCTTTATGCTTGGACAATTGAAGACGCCGCCAGTCCTCAGTATTTAATGCCTACTGTGTAGTCGTTTGGGAGTGGAGAAATAGACTCTTCGGGCTGACGCATTGACAAAACAGGTTGACGAGGTAGAGTGTTGCTAGGGCAGGCGTTTGACTTGGGAATGACTGGACTGCTCTGCATCAAATGCTAACCAAAGAGGAAAGGTGACTGCTGGTCATTACACGGCTGCTAATGTGACTGGTCACTGCGATTGCTTATCTCGGACTCAACAACTGTCCAGAACACTTTGGATCGCTTGCTTATCTCGCAACTCAACAGCTATCCAGAACACTTTGGATACTACACCTTCTTAGTTTTTTTTTCTATAAATTGAAGACTTCTGCATTCATTTGTAATTTTTTCTTACCGAACCTTGGCACCTACTCTTCCCAATATATGTTTCCTAGTTTCCTCTTCCTAGTATATGTTTCTCTCTACTCTGCCTCTTCCTTTTTTTTTTTTTAGCCCCATACATATTTATATATATATATATCTTTATAGCTTTTTTTTTCTTGAACCATATTCCATTCCCCACACCACTCATATATTTTTTCTTTTCACATGGTTGATCATCGTCATATTTGTGCGGGTTCAGTACCTCCGTCTGAGGAGTGGTATCGGGCCCCTTTTCTCGGTGGTGATGTTGATCGATTTTTCGAGTACCTCCGTAGCTATGTGCCTGAGGGGAAGGAGCTGACTCATCCATTATTTTTAGATCCTCCTGCACCTTCATCTTTTGGTGTTGGAGGTAATACTGGCAGGAACAAATGTACTTACACATCTTGGGTGAGGTTCTTTTTTAGGGACATTGAGCCTGCGAAGAGCAAAGGTTACGAGCGTGTTGGCCAAGATGGCCCTGGATCCTGGAGTGAGCATGTCTTGGCTCCTTTATCGCAATGTGGTTAACGCGATACGTTACACTGGAGCCCCTTTCTGATGGTATCAGTACTAGCGTTTTTCCTTTGGCTGCAATGTTGGCTCGCGGCTGTGTCGTCCCTTTGGCTCCCTTATTTCTCGAGAACCTATACCTTTGCCTTGATGAAGTGCAGGAGGTGACCTCTATTTTGATGGGGCGTTACGACATTAGTAGTTACGTCTCTACCTTTTTTTTACAGCTCTTCCTACTTGAACGTTTTCCGGCATCCGCCCCTAAGGCCAAACGTCCTATTGATGGCAGCCCTTTTCCTTGGGGACTGCAGTGGTCTGAATGCCCCATATGTAGGTCGGTAGGGCCCCTTCTCGATGATGAGTCACATTTTGTCTTCTGCGCTTACGCAGTTTATCACCCAATGGTCGAGTCACCTTCCTATTACCGCGTCGAGCCTATAACTATTACTGCTGATACCATTGAGACCGTGGCCGACTGCTATTTTGATTTAATTGCTTGCTCCACCAAGGGATACCTTCCCTTTGCTGGAGACCGGGGCACCGGGCTTGTGGCTTATAACTCACATCGGGTGGTTCTACAGTTCGGGTTTGACCAACGCATTCCCTCTGTTCTAAGGGATGCCATCGGTTACATTGACACCGTGCGGTGCTATTTATTTGCCGACAGAGTCAGGCTACTTGAAGATAGAACAGTTATTATTCTTTCAGCATCTAGGGTTTGTGTTTTTATGCCAGATTATCGAATTTATTGGGCTGCTATGGTGTCTTCATTATTATGTTTTTCTGAGACTAAAGCTTGTGTATTGCCTCGAGATGCGAGCATCTAGGGCTCTCGCCGTAGCAAATGTCACAGGAGGTTTACCTATTGTGACCTCTACGCCAAAGGGCGTCTTGAGACAACAAACTATGTCTCTAGCGGCCTCTCGTGCAGGAAGACCCAGGTGAAAGAATATAGGTGCATGGACACGTTTAAAAAAAAAAAAAAAAAGTAGGGAAGTATCGAAAAATTCTAAGGGCTAAAACACCAAGCTATAGAATAAGGGTTTTACCTTCCACAGACGGCGAAAAGGAGAGTTTGCAACAAGAGGGAAGGATTGCGCAGGAACTAGCCGTCGCGACCGGGTTGTGTGCTAGACAACCATAATGAGAGGTGCTAGCAGGCCTAACATCACTAGACTTCTCCAAGATAACTGGTCGAGACTTCTTTGTAAGGCGTTCCTCAGCACGAACGACGGGGTCTCGTCGTGGCTGAATCTCTAAGGGGTCCTCTCCCATAACACCTCCTTGATTAAATGGATGATCGATCGGGGCAAACTCGCTCAGAATCCTTTTGATCCTCACCTTGGACTTGAAACTCGTCAAGCAGGAAAAGCCCTGGATGCTCGCATCTTGAGGCAATACACAAGCCTTAGTCTCGAAAAAACATAATAATGAAGACACTATAGCAGCCCAATAAATTCGATAATCTGGCGTAAAAACACTAACTATAGATGCTGAAGGAATAATGACTGTTCTATCCTCAAGTAGCTTGATTCTGTCGACAAATAAATAGCAGCGCACGGTGTCAATGTAACCGGGGGCATCCCCTAGAGCAGAGGGAACGCCTTGGTCAAACTTGAATTGTAGAGCCACCCGATGTGGGTTATAAGCCACAAGCCCAGTGCCCCGGTCTCTAGCAAAGGGAAGGTATCCCTTGGTGGAGCAAACAATAAAATCAAAATAGCAGTTGGCCCCGGTCTCAATGGTATCAGCAGTAATAGTTATGGGCTTGACGCGGTAATAGGAGGGTGACTTGACCATAGGGTGATAAACTGAGTTAGGGCGGAAGGCGAAATGTGACTCATCATCGAGAAGGGGCCCCACCGACCTACATATGGGCATTCAGACCACCGTAGTCCCCAAGTAGAAGGACTGTCATCAATAGGACGTTTGGCCTCAGGGGTGGATGCCGGGAAATGTTCAACTAGGAAGAGCTGCAAAAAGAGGGTAGAGACGTAGCTACTAATATCGTAACGCCCCATCGAAATAGAGGTCGCCTCCTGCAGTTCATCAAGGCGAAGGTACAGGTTCCCGAGAAATAAGGGAGACAAAGGGACAGGGCAGTCTCGAGCCAACATTGCAACCAAAGGAAAAATTTCAATATTGATACCATCAGAAGGGGGCTCCAGTGTAACATATCGCGTCAACCACATTGCGATAAAGGCAGCCAAGACATGCTCACTCCGGGATCCAGGGTCATCTTGGCGAACACGCTCGTAACCTTTGCTCTTCGTAGGCTCGATGTCCCTAAAAAAGAACCTCACCCAAGATTGTAAGTACACTTGTTCCCAGCACTACCTCCAACACCAAAAGATGAAGGAAGCCTTGCGGCATGATAATACAATCAGATAAGTAAGATACTGCGGCCGCCTTGGCAGGAGTAGAATCTCCAATGGGGTAAATAGAATCTCCAAAAATAGGGAGTCGCATCAGTATCGAGACATCCTCCAAAGTGGGGGTAAACTCACCCTAAGCGATGACAAAAGTATGAGTCTCACAACACCGAGAGATCAAAGAAAATAAGTTGGCATTACGTTGGTTGACACTAATCTTGCGACACAACTTTATAGCAGAAATAATACCGGCAAACTTCATAGTTTCGCGAAATGCCCCATTTGCAAGAATGTGGTCAGACCACTTGTGTCAGCCGGCAGAAGGAGTAGACGAGGTCTCAAAGTCAATAAAAGTACAAGGTAGTCTCCCCTCTCCAAAGGCATCCGAAACACTAATTCGGGATCGATACAAGGGGCCCTATAAAGATGTGCAAGGGGATCTAGAAATAATGGATGAGTTGGCTCCTCCCCCTCAGGCACATAGCTATGGAGGTACTCGAAAAATCAATCAACATCACCACCAAGAAAGGGGGCGCTATATCGCTCCTCAGAGGGAGGTACTGAACCTGCGCGAATATGAGATAATTGGCCATGAGAAGAGAAAAAATATATGAGTGGTGTGGAGAATGAAATATGGTTCAAGAAAAAAAAAAGCTATATATATATAAATATGTATGGGGCTAGATACTTCGCAAAAAAAAAAAAAGGAAGAGGCACAGTAGAGAGAAACATATACTGGGAAGAGGAAACTAGGAAATATATATTGGGAAGAGTAGGTGCTAAGGTTCGGTAAGAAAAAATGACAAATGAATGCAGAAGTCTTCAATTTATAGAAAAAAAACTAAGAAGGTGCAGTATCCAAAGTGTTCTGGATAGCTGTTGAGTCGCGAGATAAGCAAGTGATCCAAAGTGTTCTGGACAGTTGTTGAGTCGCGAGATAAGCAGTCGCGGTGACCAGTCACATTAGCAGCCGTGTAATGACCAGCAGTCACCCTTCCTTTTCAGCTAGCATTTGATGCAGAGCAGTCCAGTCATTCCCAAGTCAGACGCTTGCCCCAGCAACACTCTATCTCGTCAACCTGTTTTGTCAAAGCGCCAGCCTGAAGAGAGTCTATTTCTCCACTCCCAAACGATTGCACAGTAGGCATTAAATATTGAAGACTAGCGGCGTCTTCAGTTGTCCAAGCATAAAGACACGAACAAGGCGTATAGGAAAAAACAAATTGTCATGAGGAAAATGTTATTTTGGATGAAAAAGTGAACAAAAGCATAGTTAAATGGATAATGGGGTCTACCACTTTGAATAATTTTGGTGCACTTTAGAAGTAGTTTTGTAAATAAGGAACATAGGGGATTTAATGAATATGACCCATATGTTTAATTTGAAAACTATAGATATATGTGTGTGTGTATATATATATATCAAATAAGTGGTGGCCCATTACTTTGTGGATATTATAATAATTTGGAAAGGAGTTGGGGAAAGGGCGTCGGCATCGGTATAGTCGCGGGCAACCACTTATGACGATCCAAGGTCAAGATTTTTGAGGGCAATAATGAGTCATTTTATTGGCGATTTTTGGGGTTCAATTGTAGTAAAGGTTTTTAAGGAAAATACTGGGCTATTTTTTATCAGCGGTTTTCACCGCTCAATGGTAGTCAAGGTTTTTTATCCGCAGTGGTACAAGGATACAGAGATACACCTCAAAAAATACATAAGTCCTCGCGACCATTATGTATGCAAAGTCCATCAAAAGAGGTCCCACGCATGCAGGGGCCAACTAACCACGATAATGTTTTTGGCAATAGAGAAATGACGGCGGAAGACTTGGGCCAATTTTACAAAAAATTTTAGTCATCAGCACCACAGTCAGATAGTTACAGTCAAACGACAAGTGTGGATAGAATATGGTGTGCACGTGCAGGATGCTTCCCGCGACCTAGCTCGCACAGGGGACAAATGTAATACTTGAAAAACTTGATGACACGTGTCTCTACCATAACAGGACAAGTGACAACAATTATCAATTGACATGGAAATGGGGGCCCAACAGAGTTCAATTGGACTGGTATAGATAACGGTGATAAGTGCGACGCCCCTTGGCACGATGCCCTTTTGCGAGAATGGTATCGCAAAAGTGTGGGGTCAATCTCGGTGAGACTCGCCTCCCCTGCTGCGGGAATGGTATCCTCAACTGTCGCTCGACTGGACTAAGAGGTGTCCCCACCTAGGGACAGGGCAGTATGGCCCTCCTTAAGAGAGAATCGAACAATAGGGGTGGATGAGCACGATTGTCAACCTCGGCATGGGGCAGGGTCTTGAAGGTTTAGTCTGTTCGAGCAGGCCTCTCAGTGTATGGTTCATTGCCCACTGGGATGTGCTTGACTGAGATCTGGTGAGACTCCTAAGGTAACTGGAGTTATTGGCTCGTATCAGCATATAAGATGATAGGACATGTGGATTGGTGGCTGAAGGACCGAAACTATGTGAGTTTCCTCTATTGAGCACCTCAACAAAGGTCTCGAGTAAGGGTCTAAAGAGGGAAAGAAAGACCCTGGGTAGGATTGCGTTGGGGGCATCGCGGGCATGGTCCTCTTGAGGTCATGGTCTTACAGTGACCAATCGCGGTCATGGACCTTGGGAGCCCTCTCTCACCTTGGCTATCACAACTTTCTCGGGGCCATATCCAGATTGCGTTTGGGGAAACATCGCATCTACCTAGTTAATGTTGGGACGCATGGATCGCCATTAACAGCCACTAGTATTGTCATTGTCGAGGCAATTGTGGGTTAGCGTGAGTGGTAGGGGATCGCGGCGGGCAGTCCGACCTACTCGAGCACTGTGCTATAAATACCAACATTACTTGTCCACTGCAGATGGATGATTTTCTGGCTGGTGAGAGCATTTTTCACTTACCTTCTACCTAACTGGTTCGTCCCTTCGTTAACAAGCTGCTTGAGTTCCTTCCAACCCACCCATCCTACTCACTTATCCATACGTGTGTCAACCTCTTTTAACTCCCCACCTACGGGGTTCAACCCGTGAACCCGATGGCTCAACTCGAAGCTTGCCCAAATTGAATTCGGGTTGAGGTTTTTTGACTCAAGTCCAACCCAAGTATTAAAAATCCTAACCCAAGCTCTAATTTTTTCGGGTTGGGCTCGGGTTGAAATCTAGTTAACCCGCCTAAGTTGCATCCCTAATTTAGACAAGCTCCCTGACCCAACTGACCAAATTGGTACTCCCAACTACTTTTGTCGACCTATAGAACTTGAGATTTCTTTGTTTAATTGTTTACCCGTATGAATTGGTCAGATAGACTGTTGTGCTAGTGATGTGCCTTTAGTGGTCCTAATACTACTTGGTAGAGAAATTGTATTAGTGTCAACTAGATATTAGACAAGACCAGTTGAGCACGTAGAGTCGTAGATGCCTTTTAGATACTTGTGGAATGTGTTCGTTATATATATTTTTCTTTAAATTTTGGATTATACTCCAAAACCCTTGAAATGGTGATATGTAGAAATCTATTAGTAAGCATCTATCTATATCAATATCAATACTATTAATAAAAGAACTTTAACATGAAATTTTTTTGATTTTCTCTTTTACCCTTATAAAGAATTGTAAAGATCACTATATCTTTTCACAATTATATATCTAAATTATCATCATATCTTTATATATTTAAATCCCCAAATTACCTTTAACATCTCTTTTAATTATCTATTTTGTACGTATAAATAATCAGTTTCTATGAAACTTATTAATTGACTATATTACCTTTAAAAAATATATGCATAATTATATTTTTAATAAAGTGTTCAAAAAAATTTCAAAAACTCTATCAATTTAATATTACTCATCTCATATGCAAAAATAATATTATGCTTACATAGGTGTATTTCATTTTTCATCGAAAGGTTTAACCCTTTTATCTTTAAGATAAAATACGATCTTATATATAATTTTTTTAAATCAATTTATGTTACATCAATATAATTCTTCAGTCACAATAAACTTTTAAACTGTATTAAGATTTATGTGAAAATAGATTGTAGTGTATTTTTAAGTGAGATTGAATTTTTTAGAATTTTAATATGCTTTGTAACATATATTAAAGAGTAGCATATTAAATCTTATCCCAATTGATTTAACTAATTCTTAATTATAGTAAGGTTCTAATATGATTAGTATATTGACAATTAATTTTATTTTATTCAAGGAATTATAAGTAAAATTTTAATCTAATGAATTTCAAAAAATTTAATTTCTCAAACATCACTAAAAAATTACTCTCGATCACAAAATTTTAAAAAAATTGAACTTCAATTATTTCTTTTTGTTTTTTTATATCTTTTTTTCTTATAGTTAGAACAACGAATTTTGGGAACATACAAAGTTTTCATAACCTTATAATAGAATATGAGTAATGAAAAATTAAGTTTGGTAAATTTGAGATTATATTTAATTCAAATACACATATATATAATATATTTTATTAATTTTTGTATACAAAAAATTTACGTGCAACGCACTTGGTGTATTGCTAGTTACTAATAAAAATATCTTTACATAAAAAAATTTTGATTCACTATTTTATCCTTATAAAGAATTATAAAGGTCATTCTATCCTTGCATATTTAAATATCTAAATTATCATCATTTCCTTATGTGTTTAAAATTTAAATCTCTAAATTATCCTCTAATATATGTTCTAATTATCTATTCTCTATGTATAAATATTAGTATCTATAAAATTTTTAAATTGACTGTATTACTGTTAAAAAATATATCAATCGTTATAATCAACAGTATAATTTATTCTAATTGACCTAAAAAATCTTAATTATAGTAAGGTTCCAATATAATTAGAATATTAATAATTATTTTTATTTTAATCAATGAATTATAAATAAAATTCTAGTCAAATGAATTTAAAAAAAATTAAATTTTCAAACATCACTAAAAAATTAGTCTCAATCTCAAAATTCTAAAAAATTGAACTTTAATTATTATTATTTTTTATCAATTTTCTTATAGTTCAACCAATGAATCATTGGGACAGATAAAGTTTTCATAATTCTATAATACAATTTGAGCAATAAAAAAAATAAGTTTGGTAAACTTGAGATGATATTTAATTTCGGCACCCATATACTTGATTTTTTTTTATTAATTTTTTATGTATGAAAATTATTTACGTGCCACTCGCGTAATGCATTACTAGCAATTGTAAAAAACAGTCATAATAACTGTTCATAGGAGATTTATTAGAATGTTGAACATTTTTTGAGACAAAGAAATATTATATAATGAGGTTTCAATCAAAGATTCAAAAGGATGTGGAGGAGAAATTTTTTCTAAATTATTGTTGGTGTGCTATTGTTTAAAATAGAAGACACTCTTCAAGTGCACTAAGATCCTCAAAACCTAATCTTATTTAATAAGCAGGGTTATTTTTTGTCTTCATACTTGGTAGCTGCGACCATATTTCAGTAGGTCACATGGATGCGTTATAGAGTTGATTGCAAGCAATCTAATCTCTTCTTTCTTGCCAGTTTCTTGGACATAATGTTTGCATGAATATAGGATGTAGTCTCTATGGATTTTTTGGAGTCATGATGATATCCCACTGTTAGCTGATGTAAGAATTAACCTAATTAAGATGTCAAGCCCTCTCATCCTAAGGAACTGAACATTTCAGATGGACAGGGAAATTAAAGAAGATAGATATTCAGAAGTGTTTTGTGCACATGACTACCTGACTGTATAACAGACCCAGTCTGCACAGTTTTGCAACCCTTTATTAGAAAAATCTGAAGCCTACATCCCTTGGATGCGGATTATTGTGAGCAGGGGCAGAGCTAGAAAGATATCGTAGTGGGGGCAAATTCTAACAATAATAACATGAAAAATAGAACTAAAAAGAAATACAAAAACTTAGGTACCATTTGGTAACACTTTAAGTACTTTATTACTTTTTTTCTTTTTTTAAATATTTTTGTAGTATCATTTATTTTTTCCCCTTATCTGGACTTACTATATTCTTACAAGCTTCATTGCATCTATATTAGTATAAATATGCACATATACAAGTGCATTATCAATATACTAATATCCATATTGATGACTATATTATATAGTGATCAAATACAAATTTTCCTTTATGACGAAGTTACTTTTCACTTAAAAAAGAATTACCGAACGATAATTTAAAAATTGATTGCTAATTCTTTTATTCAATTCATTTACAACCCTGACTAGTTTGGTATTTGAAAACATTGCAAAATAATCTCATTACCAATATCCAAAAATATCGTTACATATGTTTTTATCAATGTTTTCCAATTAACCATTGGGTGAGATATAGGGAGAGAGAATAAAGGGTTCTAGGATGGATCTTACAAAATAGATTCTACTAACTATAATTTTATATGACTGGTTAAATATTAGTTAAGTTTATTTAGTTAGAGTTTAGAGATTTAACTTGACTGTAAGAGATGATTAAGCAAATTTGGATACGCAGCAAAAAAAAAAAAAATTAGGCGGAAAATTTGAAAATATATTTGAACTTACATTATGCAACAAAAAAGTGAATTGGGGCAGCTGTCCCTGGTAAGAGTTGTGTGGCTCCTCCCCAGATTGTGAGAGTTCGCTTCCATAAGCGAAAATCCAAATTACTTGAATTCCCTTCTGTTAAATCCAATCTTTTCATTAATGGAGAACTCCATGCTGAATCCATACACCTCTGTTACAAGCTTTGTAATTCTATTTCTCTCATCTCTCCTACTTCTTTCCCAATCAAGTAAGAAATTTATGTTTTAGCCGGTAAGAATGATGTTTCACATTTTTACATCGCCCAATGATGTTTCAAATTTTTTCTTTGTAATTTTTCAGTTCTCCAGCACTCTTTAATTGTGGAGCAAAAAGAATGTACATGCTCTTTCTAGTTTTTGCCTTCGATTGTGTTATAAAAAGGCAATTTCTTGTTACATACAAGTTGTGCACGAACCATCCTTTTTACCTTAGGTGGGGAGTTACACGGATTCATTCACATCACTGTCGGAGGGACTGAGGATAAGCGTGTGAAGGATGGAGGAAGAGCAGAAAGAGAAGAGAGAGGAGGGAGAGATAGTCTGCCTCGCCAAGGCTTAGGGCTTAATAAAACAGGCTGCCCAAGGAAAGAGATCCCAAGTAGTGTGTACATCTATTTCCTTTCTTGTGAGGATGTTAGGGTATTTATAGAGGAAAACCACACATTTGTGGCCTAGGTGCATGTGGTTCAAGCCAATATAATGGTGTCAAGTGTTTCAAGTATTAATTAGGTAGTGGAACACCCTTTGGATAGCCTCTCAAGGTACAACAATCACAGGTCTAGTTACAAGAGGCACCTTTACCGTGGAACCACGTCACAAGACCCTGGCTGTGGGATCCTTGCCGTGAGACCCAGACCGACTGCGTGACCCTTGCTGCGGTAACTCGATTGTGCTTGCGCAAGGTCTGTTGCACAATCTATTTAACTTGACATAGATGTCCCAATGTCTCTATACCCTTAAGCCAGAGAAAGATGTTCGTGGATCCTGAATCCAGTGGGAACCCTTATGGTGGTCCGAGCACGTGCTTGACACAGTAATACAGGGGATCCGCATGACATATTTTCAAGGCTAAAACTCCCTCTTCACGCACCAAACCTCAACCTCCTTGAAGTCCCCGGGAAGGACCTATCTGTGTGGTTATCACATGGCAGGGATACAATATTCCCTGTCTACACTTACATCTTAGCTAGACCAGGCTAGTGGTCAAAGTATATAGCATAACACCTCATATAAAATTTTGTATGATCTTGTGAATGAATTTATGAAGTTGAATTTCTTCTTGTGTATGCTTCTTCATCACATGTTTTCGTAAGTAGGCTCTCTTTAGTTTTATTGTTTTCAACAATGGCAGAATATGAGCGCTTGTCCACCTTTTCAAAGCCTCATTTTTCACCAATGATAGTATTTCAACTACTTTTAGGCGTCTGACTTGATCATGCCTGCTTGATTAAATTGAAGACTTGACATTTGTTTCATATTCAGGTTAGTATTACTCTAATTGCCACTGGATTCAAACGGCAAGAAGAAAGTGAGGGAAGGACCCTCCAGGTATTGATTTGACCTCTCTCTCTCTCTCACATACACACAAACACACCCTGATTGTGTTTTCCTTTGCTTATGGGCTTGTGGTCAATATGTAGGCAAGTCAGCTAGGACAGGGAGATGTGACCCTTGGAACCAGTAGGCGACCTTCGTTCATGGAAGGTGGTTCAGTGGAGATCCCTGAGTTCCTGAGGAAGAAAGGACGCTTGCGCTATCCAAGAGCTTGAATCGGATCTCTATTTTTCCCCTTGTAATATAGCCTTTTTCCCTTTCGATATTCTTATTCTTCCACTTGATCTCATCTTTTTAAGGGTCCTTAAGTTTGTCAATGTACATGATTTTTTTTATACATCAAATGGGGTTTTTAGCTCTGAGAGAATATAGTCATTTGCCTCTAATAAAAAAAGTACTACATCGATGTTGTTCTTTGATTGGCCTAGTTAAACTCATAACCATCTTTTTGTTTCATCCAGATCATTTAAATAGGTTAGATATTCTAGTAGAACAAGGCTATAAATGTATATTTGGCGAATCTCGGGTACCAAGTGTATTGTTTTTGAAGCTTTGTTGAACTCATGCGGAAAAAAATTCTCCATTTTTCTTTTTTGAAAGAATTTTATTGAATGAATATCAGAAATTACATGAATCAAAAACCGAAACATTCTGTTTGTACAAAAATGCAGAAAACTGCTACAAGAACTAAATTTTCTATTTTTATTTACAAGAGAAAAGACAAAAAATTAGTCTGACATCTTCAGTTTTAGCTCTTGCAATATACAGCCACCATCTCCAACCATCATATCAGCAACAATCCAGCTCCATTGCGTCCAGGCATCAGGTTCATTCATAACAGCACACCATATCAGCACAGACAACTCCACATAGCAGACACAATTGCTCAACTTACTGCAGCACAGCAGAGTGCTACAGCATAGCAGAAACTGCCTGCATCACAAAAAAACTCGGCCTTTATTATCAAAAATAACCATCCTCTCCTTGTGTACAACCGACAAACCTATCTGATCTTGCATAAGCCTCCATTTCACTGAACTGGGCAAAGCAGTGTATATGGGAATATTTCAATGCTCTCTCTCTCTCTCCTTCACAATTATTATTCTGTCTTTTTTTTTTTTTGAGCAGTGCTACAATACATTACAGGGGAGGGGGAAGTTAAGGGTGTCACGCTGAGGGACTTTGTCACTTGGATAGACCATAAGGTCCAAATTATTCTTTTGGCGTTGGCGTTGGCGTTGGCGTTGGCGGTGGCAGTGGCAGTGGAGAACACTGTATGTACACTCTCCTTATGGAGACTCGTCTAAATCACGTGCTTTTTAAACTTGTGACTATAATGTAAGTTTTAGGATGAAACTGGGTGGTTTTGCATTTAATTGTATTTGTTAATTTGCACGCATTATAGAGATGGTTGGGTTGAATAAAATTACAAAGGACACATGACTTGACTCCACAAGCATCAGATTGTACCATATAACGTTAAGGAAAGTGGGATCAGATGTCTCAAAATTTTTGTCAATGCACTGCTCAGTATGCAACAACTTGAGAAAGAAAACGAAGAAGAAGAAAAAGTGAAAGCATTTTGTTTGCATTATGGATTCTCTGTAACAGATTCTCCAAATTACAAAGATGACAAAGCCAATGATTGATCTAAGTGGGGACATACAGGGTCTACCGTCGAAAAAGAGATGATAGAGACAATCATTTTTTACTCTTTTTTTTTACCCAAATATCCTGATTTTTAATTTATTTCTTAAGAGTGTGAAAATATGACCTGATCCGCTAATATAATACGAAATTAGAGGATTTGGATCTTTTTTAAGACACTCGTTTAGTAAATGGGTGGATTCAATTTAACCCGATTAATAAATGAATTGGGTATAAGTGAAACTACTCCGAATAAATATATGATACGACTTGTTTATATATTATTTATATACAATTTATATACGACACGAATCTGATGTAATACGATTCTTTTTTAAAAAAAAATGTTATCATAAGTAGATGTGTTAAAATATGATACAATTTGTTAACACAACGTGAAATTAAAGGGTTTAAATCTTCTTTAAATCACCTGTTTAATAAACGAGTGGGTCTGATACGACACGAGTAATAAACGGATCAGGTATGAAAGAAGTCAATTAGAAGAAATACATGACACGACTTATTTATATACTATTTAAAAAATTGTTCATACACCACACAAATCTCATATGACAAGATTCGTTAGACATAAATTAATAAACGAATCGAGTATGAGTGTAGTGTTTTTCGACTTGAACCCGTTAAGACTCGACACGTATCCGTTTCACCCGACACAATTGATAGGTCTACCCATAAGTCTAAATCCAGGATCCATCCCTCAACGAGAAACCTTTTCTATTTATTGTTCTAACCTTTTTCACAATTCTTGTACAAAAAGAAAAAGATGTCTTTGAAAACCTAGCAAGTGATTCAAATGGTTTTTCCTCAGTGTACAATGTAAATGCAGATATTCCTCACAGAAGGTGGTGTGTGGCCTCAATTTCAAGCATTTGGCTCTTCTTCTATCAGTATGTGCAGTATCATTATAAATTTTTATGACCCGCTTAACCGGCCTCAAATCTCTTTCAATACACTTTTCGGAAAATGAAAATCTCTTTCAGTATCATTATAATTTTATCCAATGTTTTTCTCTCTTTTTCGGAAAATGAAAATCTCATACAACACGAACAACAAAAAAAATTTGATGGAAAAGAGAGTACTGTCAATGTGTCGTCAGAACACAAACAATTAAGATCTAATGTGTGTGTGTGTGTTTTTTTTTTTTTTTTTTAATTTATGATCTGAATACAGCTTTTTGAGTATTTAATTTTTATTCAATATATTTCAGTGTGTGGATGAGTTGGGTATTTGAGTTTTTTAATGCTTATGATTCTGTTAGCTTCTTATAGTGAAAGAGAGCTATTTACTTGGTATAGACCTATTGACAACAAATTTTATTCTTCTGGCATTAACTTGACTAATAACACATTTCCATAAAGAAGTCTAAAAGTTACTGTCACAATAACACTATTAAACCATGTTATTGTCAGATTTTTAAACCCTAATAGCATTACTCTAATTAACCGAGAGGGGTACCTCAAGTAGTAATAGAGACAAACTATAAACTTAGACGTTCTGAGTTCGAATCTTGACAGGTCGTTCTGAGTTGTACTCTTAAAATAGTACAACTCACTAAATCGACCTGATATTTTATTATTGATTAATTATACTATATAATATTAATAATGTGATGTGACAGTTCCATTTAATATTTTCTCCTAATACAAAGGCCACCGGTGACAAAAAGATGATAATAATACAGAGTGCAGCAAACGGCTCCTAGAAGGTTCAATGTATGTTCCAAATATGAAGCTTTTTGTTGATTGCTACCAAAACATGGGGCCAATTTGTATATAACCCATTCATGTATGAACAAACAAATTCATTAGGGCCCACTTTTGATGGCGGGACCTACATGAGGAGAAGGCCTACACACACTGTATAATGGTGTTTTGGTGAGTGAAATTAAGGGAAATTGTGATCTCAAAAATATTAATATGATTATAATTGTGATCTCACGTGTACTCATTTAAAAATTTAAATTTTGTGCACTATATCATTGTTGCATTATTTGGTCATTAGGCTTGTTTGGCGATAATTGAAATAAGTTGATTTTATGGGTGTTGGAGTAAAATAAATTGGATTTGTTTGGACCTTAGTTTTTGGACTAGTTTATGCAACATCTATTTCTACCCAAAATAGTTTATTTATGTTAATTCAAGAAGTTGAGTTTATGGGTTTTTCTTCCGACTTTTAAAGGTTTTATCGCGGATCTTACATAACTTTTTAATTTATTATATTCATAAAATATTATTACTGACATAAAAAAAATTATGCATAATCTATACATACATATAATTATTTTTTTATTTTGGCACAAAAAAATTAAATAGTCACTCTAAATGAATTTTTTAATATATATTTTTTTAATTTTTTAAAGAACACCCTAAATGATTTTAGGGAATTTTTTTACCGCTGAATTTTTTACAAAATTTTTCAAATCACAAATTTTTATCTAAAAAAATCAGCTCCAAACTGACTAATTGTTTATTGTCTCTTTTGTTAGTTAATATAAAAATGGAGACAGAAAAAGAAAGAGGAGGAGAAAATTATTTATGGCCATAGAAAGAAGTGGAGTGAGAGGCATGAGATTTTATTTTTGAATCAAGTATGGGTATGAGCCATTGTTAATTAGTGGTAAGAGTCCTTGATGTTTACAACACAAAATATCTCCTCAACACCACCATCTTTATTAAATGATAAAAACAACAGCTTATAAATATCATCTTAAAAAGAGTAATGTTAGACTGATCAAAATTTAAGACTAAATTTGGAATTCAAATAACATGACACAAATCAAAGAAGTTCAAGTCAACTGTCATGTCATTTAGACTTCAAATTTGATCAATCTAACATTACTGTCTTAAAAAGTCCCAATTGTACCCTTCTCCTACCAAATTCTCCATCCTCATTGGCCGCAAGCTAAAATCTAAACGACTCCAAAGATTCAAAAGCAACCTCACAATCCTCCAAATATCCTTCCAAGGAATGTCCCTCTCTCTCTCTCTCTCTCTCAGTCTCTGTTGGGTGATTATGAAGCTTGAACTAAACCACACAATTTGGAATCCAATCTCAGACAAGACACGTACACTTTCACTGACCATACAAAACTATTACTTTTATTTTATTTTATACCCTCAACTATAAAATTTTATACATTATCCCTAAAATATTAATTTTATTTCATATCACTCAAATAGATAACTGTTGTCATTTTTTTGAAGGTAAATATACATGTGAGTGGTCTGTACTATTAATAAATTACTACCTATTGTACATGTGTAGATCAAAAATCAAGAAAGAAAACGCATTCATGACTTACCCTTTCTAAACTCTAAATTTTCTATCTCTGGTCTACTATTTGGTTGTAAAAGAGGTAAAATAAAGTGGTTGTAGGCATTTGACGAGAAACTCTTTAGGGTTTCCCTCCCTCCTTCGATATATTTTTAAGTTTGCCGTTATTTATTAGAATGATATAAAATAAAATTAATACTTTAGGGTATAATGTAAAAAATTTTATAGTTAATGGTACAAAGTAAAATAAAGATAATAATTTAGGGGATAAAGTGTAATTTAAGTAAAAAAGAAACCCACTCATTTGCTTTGCTCCGCAATAAAGCTCCATGTAAATCTTCAAACACCACAAGGAATTTGAAAATATATCAGACAAAAAGAAATTCTAAAGCATACCCACTTCTCATCCATGGCAACTAGCAATGACTGTCAACACCAAGTTTCATCAGAATTCAAACAGACTCATCAGATTGAATCAAAGAGGCCATCTTCAGAGCTTAACAGTTATCAAAAAGACTCACAGAGCTCATCTTCAAAGGCAAAGCAACCCAAAGAAGAAGAAGAAGCTAATGGTTCTTCATCACCCATTAGGACTGAGACATTGGTGGAGGAAAGTGGAAGAGAGAGACTGAAGAGACATCGGGTTGAGGTGGCTGGTCGGGTTTGGATCCCTGAGATGTGGGGCCAAGAGGAGCTGTTGAAGGATTGGATAGACTGCACTGTCTTTGATGCTTCACTAGGGAATAACAACTTAGTGTCAGCTCGTGCAGCTTTGGTTGCAGAGGGAAGAAATTCTGGGAGATTGAGAATAGTGAACAGGTGTTGAGGTTTTAATATAAATATTATGGGCATTATTATTATTATTTTCTTTTCATTTTATTGTGTATGAATTGCATATTGTTTAGATTAATATACTTCATAATCATGATTTTGTGGTTGGTTGTGTTGTGTGAGTTTGAGTACGTCCAACTTTAGTTTAATTGTGATTAGTGGAGTTCAATTGTTGATTTTAGAATTTTGTTCAAGCATGGCTTGATAAAACTTATGAGCATTTGAGTCGGATTCGAGTCAAAAAATAAGCTCATTTGTCAGTGACAATTACTTAAACTTGAATTCTGAAACTTTAATCCAAAAAATCAATTTCCAACATAAAATCTACTAAAATTTGTTTAATTAATAATAAAATCAAAATTTGCAGACATATATTAGTGAAGAGAAGTATAAAGTAGCGGATTTGATCTATATACCTATTGAAACAAACTGGGTTGTTTATTTTTCTTATAAGGATTTTCTGGCCATAAAATTAGAATTATTTATAAGTAGGAACCGCTGGACTGGTGTATAGCTTATTGGAGCTGGGTCACCGAGAAAGAGAGAGAGACAGAGACAGTACCATGTCAGTAATATTGACATGATATCACCGGTATATTCAATATTTAAGAGGGAGGGAGTGGTAGCAGAAACTCAGTTCCATACGAATGTCCACATAGCAAAAAAAAACTTAAGAGAATTGTTATTTGATTTTTTAACCAATCCACGATGCATTTCAGAAGTCAAAAACTGGTCCTTGAGGGTGCGTTCTGCTCTCAAATCCTTCTCTCCATGTTGCATGGTTTCCATAATGTGCAATCCATAAACATCTGGTACCTGCATACAGCAAGTTCAGAAACATCAGTTAGGACAAGTATAAAGAGAGAGGGATGATAGACACAGACACTCACTCTCAGCAGACCAATACCAGACCCAATGCACCCTTAATCACACTGTAAGCTGTCAATCTGAGTTGGCTGATTACATTTGGATCAACTACAACAACTCATATAAAAGTATCCCTTCTTGGGTAAATATTGTTCGATAATTTTTAGTTCGATGGTGATACCATGTGAGATTCGCTTCATCTTTTTGGTAACATTTAATTGAATGACAGTAATAATGTAAACGTATATTTTCATTAAACATAACTTGAGGAAACATTACAATGTTGAAACTCAAGAAACACCCAGATTGTAATAATAATAAAAAAAAAAAAGGGAGCAAATTTCACTGACACCCTCTTAGTTTTTGAAATATCATTGCATACTCCAATAGTTTATATATGAGTTTCACAAACTACCCCTATTATCTATGCCATTATTGACAAGTAAAAAAGTGTGTGCTGTGATGACTTATTCTCTTATGACTTACCAAGTTTACCCTTGGTCATTCAATTTTATAAAATTAACATTAAATTTCTTGGTAATTTAATTTATAGCTGCCAATGTCCATTTGATATTAATTTGATTTGATTAAATATTAATTGGATTAAATTGATTGCTAATTTGATAAAATTGAATGTTAATTTAATATTAATTTTAAAAATTAATATTAATTTGATAAAATTAAATGCTAATTGGAAAAAAATAAATGTTAATTTTATAGAATTAAAAGTGAATTTGGTGTAAAATTGAAGAAATGATATTAATTTAGTAAAATTAAATGTTTCGTTCATGAATTTAATGTTAATTAAATGTTTCGCTCATGAAATTTAATGTTAATTTTATCAAATTGAATAACAATTTAGTATTGATTTGATGTAATTGAATGTTAATTTGGGGTTAAATTTAAAAATGACGTTAATTTGATAAATATAATATTAAATTGATAAAATTAAATTTAAATATGATAGAATTAAAGATTAATTTGATGTTAATTTGATGGAATTAAATTTTAAATTTGATAAAATTGAATATCAATTTTGATGAGATTGAATGTTAATTTGTTGGAATAAAATGATGATTTGATAAAACTAAATGTTTAACTAATAAGGACAGTTAATTTAGTGTTAATTTGATTAATTTGATGACGTTTCATGTGCATTTAGTAAAATTTTATTTTAACTTCTCATTGATTTTATGAAATTGAATATTAATTTGGGGTTAGTTTAATAAAATTGAATATTAATTAGATGAATTGAATGCTAATTTGATAAATATGAATATCAATTTGACAAAAAAGTAATGTTAATTTGATAAAATTTATGATTAATTTAGTGCTAATTTGATGGAGTTGAATATTAATTGGATAAATTGAATATGAATTTGATAAAATTAAATTAAAGGTCAGTTTGATTTTGATTTGATGAAATTATATATTAATTTGATGCAATTATGTTAATAATTGAAATATGTGTGTTTGGTAAGGGTAATTATGTAAAATCAAATATAAGGATAATTATGCAAAGGTAAATTTGAATAGCATCCCTATAAAATGGGAGTTTTCATGAGAGCAATTACCCTCTCTGCTAAGTCTTTTAATGGACAAACATTGACTGGGTATGCAGTGATATTTTAAAAATTAGAAGGGGTGTCAATAAAATATGATATAAATCCAGCGAGCATCAATGAAATTTATGCTAAAAAAAAATACTAGTGGGCGCCACCTGCAATGCACGGAACGTGCAATTTCACCTCATTCACTTTTACAGCCCAATCCACATCTACTCTAATGGCTCGTTTGGAAAAATAGAAAAGCGGGAGAACGAAAAATTGAAACGAAAAAAAGTTAGAAAAATAAATAAAATATTATGTTTGGTAAAAAAATAAAATAGGAAGGATGAAAAATGGATGAATTTACTTTTCCTCCGACTTACCAAAATTAATCCCTCTAAAATTAGATGAAAAGTGAATAAAAAATTAATTATTTGTGTTAAGATGTATCTTATTTGTCTACTAGTCATAACCCGTGCCTGAAAGTACGATAGAACAAAAAATTCGAGTCCTAAAAAATCGATATGACTATATTAAATATTATTTTTTCTTTCTTTAATTTGTTTGATTAAATCATTCAAAATTTATTTTTATCAATTATTTTCTTAAAGATATTGACAAATTTTTTCAAAATATGTAATTCGATAAATTTTTTAACAGATTTATACTATCGTATATGAATAATATTTGAAATAAAAATTATGTTAAATTACAAATTAATAAATAGTAAATGGTTGAGCATGCGATAAAAATGAGTAATATGATGGTTTTGGGGTGGGGAAATGTATAAGTGATAAAATTCAACTTCATATGTGTTTTATCATATAGATTTGTATAGATATAAGGGAAAATTTCATTTAGATCTCCTATAGTTAGGTCTAAATTCAATGAGACCTCTTTCGATTTTGAAATTTCACAGTCATTCTCTGTTAGTGATTGTCAGGCTATACCGTTAATGGTGATTGTTGATTTATAAAAATATCCTCGAGTATTTTACAAGGTAAATTTTATCCACATCCCTTATAAATAAATATAATTTTTAACAATACCCCTTGTAAATAGACATAACTTTAACAATACCTCTTATTGATTCTGAAATTTCAATACACTCTCTTTTAGTTCTATTATATTAGCCTTTATTTTGATCAATTTAATATTCAATTTTATCAAATTAATTTTTTTTATTTAATTTAAACTAAATTAACATTCCATCTCATCAAATCAACACAAAATTGATATTTAATTTTATCAAATTAGCATTTAGTTTTATTAATTTAATATTTCATTGCTACAATTAATATTATTTCTTTAATTTAATATTAAATTATTATTTATTTTTATCAAATCAACATCAAATTGAAATTCAATTTTATTAAATTAAACTATTTAATTTATTAAATGGAATATTAAATTTCATTAATTTAAAATTTAACCTTTTCAAATTAATGTCATTTCTTTAATTTAACACCAAATGAACATTTAGTTTTATTAAAACAACATTCAAATTTATTCAATTAACATTAAATTCAATCAAATTTAATACTAAATTAATATTTAAATTTATCAAAATTAAGATCAAAATTTTTCAATTAATATTAAATTTTATTAAATAATTTTAAATTTTATATATGAAAAATGATATGTGAAGAGCGGTTGGGCGACGTTGTGGAGGACATATGACAACAGAGAAATTAGAGTAATTTTCATAAAAGAGGCTAGCGCATATGTAATGGAGAAAAAATTGATGACATTTTAATCTATTTACAGATACAAAAATTATTGTTATAAGGGTTGTCATTGAATTTAGACTCAATTACATGGTGTTTAGATGAAAATATTTTTTAAGATATAACATGTAGATATAGTATGTCTTTGATTTTTGTACTATATATATATATATATATATATACAGTAAAGATGTGTGTGTGATATGAATAGTAAAGATGGAGAGCAGTTGCATTAGGATGAAATTTTGGAGAGACATATGTCTCAATTTGGAAAGACAATCATGAAAGATGAGAGTGTGAGGGATAGTCAATGTGTTAGTATAAGAAATAAAATCAAGGAAATAATAATAACAATTGTAATTTGTATTTTAGAGAGAGAGAGTGAGATAAAGTTGAGGAATGAGAGATCGTTTAATTGCCGAATTTGATTGGGGTTGAAGAATTAAATTTAGGGATGTCAGTTTTGGAAACTAAAAGTTTTGAGCGGCAAAATTTTTTTAAGAGCTAATATGGTATGTCGGATCGAAACAATCTGATACGTCAATAACTTGAGACAGTTTGAAATATCTTCAGCCGTTGGATGATGCTTTTTTTGATCTCGAAATGATCTGAGCCACTATTTGTCTCTTAAATTCAAAATCATTCTACTTTGTTATATAGATATATCTTTATATATATATATAATTAAAAAAATATTTTTTCATCTTAACTAGAGGTGAAAATTTTCGACTCAACACGATGACACAACATGACTTGACCCGACACGAATTTTATGACACGAACTTGATTATAACTCGATACGAATTTAAAAATGACTTGAGAGACGAACAACAAATATAAAAGGCTCATAATTGTATAACTCAACACAAATCTAACACGACACGACTCGATTTTCACCCCTAATTTTAGCCAACACAAAAAAAAATTGATCATTTTTATTTTCCATTCATCCAATCAAACACAAATGAAGGAAAATGTATCATTCATACTTTTCATCTTTTTTACTTTCCATCTTTCCTACCAAACGGAGCATAACATTATTGAAAAATTAGTCATTCATTTGCCAAATTAATTCTTTAAAATATTTAAAAGAGAAAGAGTTAATAAAGATAGTGAGAAATTCAAATGTCAAATAATTATCAAAAAATAGTGGGAGTGGTTATATAGGTCACATGTAAGAGTTTAATTGAAGGAACAACCACATTTTTATTAAATAATTCAAAATTAAGAAAATTTAATATTAACTAGGGAGGGAATGCTTCAAATATAGATGCTCGTTAGGGTTCAACTTTACAAACGATATGTAGTATACAACTTCAACTGATTTCTAGAACACTCAATTAAGTTGAATTTATTATATCTAGTACAAAATTCGGAAAAACTAGTATAGGTGCCGGTGAGCTAAATTGGAACATATAAGTCACTATCGGAGAGAGAGAGAGGAGAGAGAGAGAGAGAGTTCCTTTTAAGTCTTTGGGCATGGATCAAGAGAATTCCCAATGGAAAAGATCCTCACTAGTGTGTCCCAATGGAAAAGATCCTCAATTTGTTTATCCTTTTCTCTTCTTATGATACACCGAATAGCCAGAAGAAGATATCCACAAGCACATCTTTGGCACGACATCACAATTGGGTCCTACATGATATCTTTCCAAGAATAAAACTCTTTTTGGCTCACCAAACCACATTCCTCCTAAAACATTTTCATAAGTTAACTTCTGATGTAGTTATCTATGTAGCAATGATACAATATTCATTGTCCACAATAAAGTATTGTCTTGTAAGCATTTTTGAAGTAGAAATTTATCAAAAAAATAAAAAATATTTAATTATTATTTTACAAAAAAGAATCTCGATATTTGGGCGTATAAATAATATTTTTCAATTCATTTATATTTTTATTGTTATTATACTCGTGATTAAGATTAAAAAAAGAGTTAATCGTTATTTTCTGCTCAACGAAAACACCTTGTTAATATCCCGCTCTCGCGATGGAGTGACACTTTAAGAAAAATCGATCTTAAGATTATCATTGTTTTACTCTTCAATAGCTCATATGAATCTAGTGATTATTAGTATGTTTGGTCGAGCCGTGACCATTAGGTCACCAATTTTGAGTTATGGACACACAAGGCCAAAAATTGTGTCTCTAGCACCATCAAACTAACTTACGCAGGGGTGCAATTTTGGTTGGGCAACTCGAGCCAATTCAAAAAAATTAGGGTTTGGGTAAGAGTTTTTAATACTTGGGTTGGACTTGGGTCAAAAAATTCTAACTCGAATTCAATTTGGGTTGGGCTCGGGTTAAGACCTTGGATTCACGGGTTCAACTCGAACTCAACAAATTAAAAAAATAAAATTATATATATATATATATATATAAAATATTAACACTGATTTTTTATTTTTGGTGTGAAAGAAGATGATCAATAATCATGCACTGTTATGAATGAAAAATATATGGATTATGTTTTATGAATTTATAATTATTCCCCCCTCTCTCAATCTCTCTCTCGTAGTGGATTGGTGGCAATGATTTTTATGTTAAAAACTTAGTTAAAGTTATTGATTGTTAATTTATGTGAATATTATATAATATATGTATTAGGTTTAGAACAAAAAACCTATTTTGCGTTTTATCCGAATTGAACCTGTAAAATAACTCGAAATCAGTTCAAAATTATTAACCCGAATTCAATCCGAGTCTACCTGAATTAAACTCAGATAGTGCTCACTCAACCCGAAGTAGAGTGAGGGTTGAACTAGGGTTGACTGTCCAATCCGCCTGAATTACACCCCTAAACCTACGCCGGCAACCGGGGAGTTTAGAAAATATTAAAAAAATAATTAAAAAGTAGTAATAAGTTTATTTCCGAATATAGATGAGGCTAAACTAGACATTTGACAACTAGTATAGACTCGTGTGATAAATCCTGCCAGACGTGTCTAGGGTTTTTAAGTTTACCACTGTTTCGTTCCAGTGTTGCTCGGCTGCAGTCCTCAGCACTCCCATTGAGGTTTGCCTCTGTCTCTCAATCACACATCTTATTGTCTGGAGTTCTCATTTCTGCGGAAGTATTTGATTTCAGTTTGCAGATCAGGCTTGTAATTTCATTTGTTCAGTTCACTGATATTTTGTTTGGCCGTTGTAGTGATAAATCTATTGGATTTTTGTGTACAGAATATCTAAAGAGAAACTGTAGAGACGATAAATCTTTCAATATGAGGTACGTCTTTTAGATATATTTATAGATTCATTTCTTATTTGTTGCTTGAATGTCACTGTATAATGGAGATAAGTCAATTCTCACGTTCTATAAAGAATATTGATCAGATGTGTGTGTGTGTTAATCTTGAAGATATTCGGACATTATATAAAATACAGTAAGGATAAACCCTCCTGATAAGCTCAGCACTAGTGGAATTAATGATTTATAAGTAGTGATATATGTGCACTGACAAGGTGTATTTGAAAGTAAGTATGCCAGACTCGATAGGTTATCTAAGAGGCTTATAAACCATAACTCCTGATAAATTAGTGTATCTAAGAGGCTCATATTAGTTTTCGCACTTTATTTGGGCATATATAATGTTTCCTGTTCATAACTCCACCTGGTTTTGGCCATTTTCAATTGTTGCAAAGTTTACATGAATGATGAATTGTCAGTGGTTTTCAAATGTTGCCATTTTGGTAGGACTGTTAGAGTTTCATGAATAATGAATTGCAGTGAGTGAGGGATAGTGATGCCTCTGAAAGACGTACTTGTCCCAAAAAGGCATTTAAGCAAAGTGAGGATTGTACATTGATATTATCATCCGAACAGCTTAATCTCCCAAGTCCCAAGTCTTAACTTTTGGTTTAGAACTTACAACATAGGTGCAGCTCTTTGAGGCTCTTCTTGTTTGTTGTGTCTTCCTCCAAGATTTGATAGAACAAATTTAAGTGCATCTCGCGGGGTTGCTTTATTTTAACCTCTTACACTTTTTCATATTAACAAGTGCATCTTCTGGTATGCTGATTTGTTATGCACCTACAAAGTGGCCTCCTTGAATCCTTTTTGTGATGTTATATTATATGAAGTTTTGTCAACGTATTTGGCTCTTTTGCATCTCACTGTCTGCATTGGTTTTTTTTCCAGTAAGCTACAAAGTGACGCTGTCAGAGAAGCCATTTCCCAGATTTCTAGTGAAGCAAAGGAGAAAAAGCGTAACTTTTCTGAAACCATTGAGCTTCAGATTGGATTGAAGAACTATGATCCCCAGAAAGACAAGCGTTTCAGTGGTTCTGTGAAATTGCCACACATACCTCGTCCCAAGATGAAGGTTTGCATGCTTGGAGATGCTCAACACGTGGAAGAGGTAGATTTAATCTTTTCGTGACACTAATGTGAACAAAATGGGAGTACTCAGCCCTTAATGCTTTTCAATTTCCAGCGACGATTTACACTGGCGAACTTGTCAATTTGTCTAAAAGTCAATGATAAATCATCATGTATCATGCCCTTTTTGATGATACTGCAGTGTAGACTGTCTTAACAGGGATAATCCTGCTTTTAATGGAGCATTTACATATCCTATCATCTTGGGGAACAGAATCTCTGCAATTACTTTCTGGGATTGGCCATTACGAAAACATTTAAGTGTATTGATATCTATATATACTTATGTTTGGCAGGAATTTGATATCTTATTCTTTTTGTTCTTATTGGATTCTAATCTGTAAGCCTTACCCCTTCGCCTTAATCAGCTTCAAACTTACTTTATTTTCGGTACTTGAGTTGCTATTAGTACAATGTCTTTGGGATCAGTGTTTGCATTTGTTTCTCAGCATATTCTATCTGACATTGAATTGTAATTGTGTCTGTTTTTTTCCACTCTGTTGGGTCATTTGGTCATCTCTTTCTTTGGGCGTCATTTTATATGCAGATATAATTCGTCAATTAGATAGTTGCTGCATTCTTTTTGTTTTTTTTTACATCGTCCATTTAATTTAGCGACAAAAACAGAGAGAGGATGGACATGGCCTTTTACTCCAGTTTGATGTGACCTTTACTGTTTGATGGCAGGCAGAGAAGATTGGACTTGAATATATGGATGTGGAAGGGTTGAAGAAGCTCAACAAAAACAAGAAATTGGTCAAGAAGCTTGCCAAGAAGTACCATGCTTTCCTAGCATCTGAAGCTGTGATCAAGCAGATCCCTCGTCTTTTGGGTCCTGGTCTCAATAAGGCAGGCAAGTACTTCTGATTTATCATGAGTACTACTTTTCCCTAAGAATCTTATATCCATAACGTTTTTATTTGGATTAATATCTTCTCCAATGGACTGATAGTAGGGATTATTTCAATAATTTGAGTAGATATAGTGGGGTTTGTCTGAACTATGCATTTGCGTATGCGTTTGCATTATCTTTATGCTTTTGAAGAGAATGTCATAACTGGCATCATGTTCAATGAACATATTTTTCTTAATTGATAATTGAGGCCTTATATGATCTTTTGATTCTGTCATTTGTTAATGGTGAAAAGCAGCTGATTAAATTTGAAATTCGTTCTGCTACCTTTTCTGGTTGATGTTTCTTTAATTGTGGGTATTGAAGTGAATGAATGCATTTTTGTCTAACCAGGGGATCCTTCGGGATAGTTACTACTTGATGTAGAGAATGGAAATATGCAGCAAAAGCCATCAATAAATATAATTGTTAACTGTCTACCCCGGTCCTGGTCCCTGGCTGGCGTCGAACTTTTGATATTCTTTACTTTGTAGGATTTTTTTCTTTTGGGTGAATCCAACGACATTGCTGACTTTTCCCTAACCTTGTAGAGATGGCATTTTTCAATGTCTCTTTAAATTCATTTTTCTCATCAAGCACATCTTTTGAGCTACTTTCTCCAGGGTCCTTTTGTTAAAAAGATTGGCTTGATTTGATGATAAGATCTTTTTTATTTTTTCATGACACCAAGCAGGACATTATGAACTTCGTATGATTGAAACAGTTCATTCCATGGCACATTTACACTACTTAATATGCAAATGCAGGCAAATTCCCGACCCTGGTGACTCATCAAGAATCCTTGGAGTCAAAAGTTAATGAAACAAAAGCCACAGTGAAGTTTCAACTTAAGAAGGTTCTTTGTATGGGAGTTGCTGTGGGGAATTGTAGCATGGAGGAGAAGCAGATATTCCAGAATGTTCAAATGAGCGTGAACTTTCTTGTTTCATTATTGAAGAAGAATTGGCAAAATGTAAGTTAGTTTCCAACATTTTCATTCGATGAAAACAATCTATAGCTGATAGCGTGAAAAAAGGAATTCATGAAAAAGAACACTAGTTTTCTTTCAAAAATAATTAGATCCCTTTTCTCCCTTTTTCTTCCCACTTGAAACGAAGCCAAACAATTTAGTTTCCTGAAACTACTAAATCAACATTTTTTAGTTCATTTGTGCACCTGTTTCACTATCTATAAAACTATTTCATCATTTTACAGTATGGAAATCGATTGCCATCTGTTAATTTTCTAGAGAATTGTGAGGTCAATTGTAACAAAAATCCAAAGTTTCATAGGTTTTCTAATAAATCCTGTCAAATTTTAAAATTTCAGTGGACTGAACATAATGTGGCATTGCGAATGCTTGTCACTTTGTTTTTGCATTTTGCCCAGAAGTTTGATGTTATATTTTTTTCCCTGGGCAAGTGGTCCCCATTTTGGATGGTTGTATCATTCTGTCTCTTTTTTGTGGCCAATAATGGAACTCTCTTCTCGTACGAGTCATTATTCTTTGATATTCTACAAACCGTGGATTGTTAAACCATCTTTTCATAGACAAAAGGGGGACTACTACATGTAACATCCACCTAAATAATGGCACCAGGAGATACCTGGTAAAGGATTGAATTGATTGTTGCCAAAAATGCATACCCTAGCCATTAAAATTTCAGTAGGCAATTTAGCTTGTTACATAAATTAAGTGCATCTATGAATTTGCTCATGGGAATGTACCTTTTTTTATCAAAGTAAACCATATATGCTTGTCTTATGGTATTGTTACCACTGCATTTGCATTCTTGTATTGTTTGTGCTGATCGACCCTAATCTAATAATAATGGCCATCATGTATGATTCTGACATTCCTTTTTGCATACCTATTTTGGGTTCTTCATCACTCAAAAAACTTGGTCATTTTTTCTGATCTCGTGTTTTTGTTTTGTTCATGTGATCAGGTGAGGTGTTTATATTTGAAGAGCACCATGGGCAGGCCAGTGCGTATTTTCTAAGAAGTTTGCTTACTTATTCTGGGCCGTGTAGCCACAGTAGAATGGACAATACATACAGTTTTCCGAGCGTGCTTCAGCCTTTTTTGCTTTTCCCATTTCTTTGAGAGTCTGTTTTGAACTGAGCAATTATGTGATCTTAATTTTAGAAAATGTGGCGGTCTTCCTGTATTTGTTTTGTTGTTTGCCCTCTACGGTTTCTGTAACTTAAATCTGCAGTTAGATGGGTGGTGGTGGATGATGATACCATTTCTCTGGTGACGACAATGGAAGTATAACCATGTCATGTGTTTGACCTTTGTAGTGGCTAGCAGGCCGTTGGAGAGAACCATTTGCTGCTAGTTACATTTCGTTCACATCACTAGATTTTAGAGGCAGATTTGAGTCCACCATCATAGAGTTAGCATCCTTGAAAACAGTTTGACCTTGCTATAATCTTTTTATTTGTTCCGAATTATATGGTCTGGTTGTACGATGATTGAGTCATGGAAGAATTTGATTCCTCAATTTTCATTAAATTTGAGGGCTTCACTGGTTCTCTGTTTGATTCTGGTACATAAGCCCAAATGAAAGCACATCCAGTGGTACTAAATTGGTACTAAAAGAAAGTGGTACTAAATTGATTCTGATTCTCTGTATGACTCATTGCAAGTGGTACTAAATGAAAGCACATCCAAATAAAGCTATCTTTTCTTCTCTGTATGCTTATTCTTTGGGAGTAGTTGAACAAGCTCCTGTGAAATGCTACGATGAGCTGATGTCATTCACTTGCCTGAATGATTGTTAGGGAATGCGTTTCCAATGCCAATGCATCAAGCGAAGATCAACTAAGTTACTACAAAAGTCATACCCTATGGCATACATTTTGACACAATTATTTAACATATGAAGTTTGAACTTTGAGATTTTCAACACACATTCAAAATTAATACATCACGAAATGATCCAATCCAATACATTTAACAACCTTACCCAGTGACCTACCACCTAAAATGAGGTCTGAAAGAGAGAAACTGTACTTTCCAAAGTACCCTTCCACCTACAATGAGGTCTGAAAGTGATAAATGGTACTTCCCGCCCTTCAAAGTCGCTCCATCCACCACATCCCAAGTATTAGTTGTGCAATACATTGATGATAAAAGAGCCATAAGAATGTCCATGTGAATTCTCAATCATTGTACAAGTGTTACAAAATTGAAAAACTTTTTCAAGCATGAATTTTAGGTGAAAGAATAAGTTATTACAACGTGAGATACTATTGTCATATTGTAGTAGTACAATCAATCAGCATAACAGGCTATTCAGCCAAAATCTTTATACCAATAACACTAATGCAGGTGTTGGTGGATGAGCAATTGAACTCTTAACTACGCTGGATGTATGAAGAAGGTATCTGGTTGGCATATCTGCGGCAACTATTATTTGACCATAAAGGAGCTTTTACAGCTGCATCCACCAACAGCACTTGGATTTGCAGCTACCTGCACATGAAACAGGAGCACCCCCCAATGCAGAGTTCAGGTTGAGAGTGCCACAAATTCAACCTATAAAGAACTGGCACCAAAAATCGCAAGCCAAAAAGCCATGCAAGAGTGAGATGCAATGCAACCCATCAGGTCATAGGAAGCATCCATTTGTAGTCTCAGTTGAAGATAACACAGACAAGAACATAATTACAACAACTGGTCTGGTATTTTTAAAAGTTATTCATATTGCTTCACATGGATTTACTAGAGCTATTCTTATTCACCTCAGAGATAATAATTAGATGAAGCTATTTTCACAAGTTCTTTCATATGATTGGTTACTAAATAGGAACATCATGCTACATATCACAAGCAGAAAAACCATGCAAAAGTGAGATGCATGCCATTAGGTCATATGAAGCATATGCCCATAAGCTCCAACTTGTAGATAACACAAACGAGAGCATGATACGAACTATATCTCTTCTTACAGTCCTCCAAGATAAAAAACAAATGAAGCCATATTCACAATCATTATGACAACAATGGGGCACTATATAAGGTCATTAAGCAACATATTACATCAACTTGGAATAATATTTTTTAAGCTGGGACTTTGTTATTGCAACAGTTAACTATTGCTTCTCTAATGTTTAAGTAAATCTTGACAATTTCATATGTAACAGAAATACAGTTTGATCCTAAACCTTTCTGACGGAGTCATCAACAATTAAAAATGGTTATAGCAAAGCATTCAAATAAGAAATACAAGGAACAAAGTAACTCTCTGACAATCCACCATTTAAGATTTCACAAATAAAAAGCTAGATGATTTTGACCAAGTGAAATTTTGAACCCTCTCAATATATCTTTAATAAGGAAAATAATAGGATAGTATGGGGTATCCTGTCAAATAATTGATGGTTGGGTATTACTTCAAGTTCCGGTTATGAATCCCATGCATTTGAGGATTTTCATATTTAGTGACAGAATAAGAGAAATTTGACTAGCAACCGATATGGACCGGAGAGCTTGTTTAGGTGAAGCCCAAATTAATCCTCAACAGCAACAAGAATCATTGAGCAGTTTCATCGAAACATTTTGAATTGCATATAAATTTTAATTCTACAAGAATAAAACCAAGTAAGATAACCCACTACAAGGTGCATTTGTCCACAATCAAACCACTGATCAAGTTCATTACAAGGGAAAATCTTCTTTCAAAACTCGATATGTTATGATGGGAAACCTAAAGTGTACAAGACTCTGGTCACTTACCTGGAAAGCTGAACGGATCAGCTCCTCAACATAATCAATAGTAGCACCTTTCACAAAGTCAAATGAAATTTTATCGACCAACAATTTAACTCCATCCCTCTCAAAAATCCTACATAACAGTGAAGAATACAAATAAGATCTCAGAATTTTTGCCGATCTAAAAATAAGAACTCTGAAAAAACTCCATCCCAATTGTAAAACATGAAAGAGAACCTGTCATCTGCATTGATTTTATCGTCGAGTAAGAAGGTGTACTGGAACCCAGAACATCCACCGGCTTCTATACTCAATCGCAACATTTTTCCCTTTGCTTCATCCACTTGCAACTCTTTCATTCTCTGTAAGGTATTCATGAGATGAGACGAAATGCAATCAAATTACTGTTATCTAACACTACAACCTGAAGGAGTTCATATGCCAATATTCAAATTTCACAGAACACATTTTTATCACAGAATTCAGCCACATCAAGCTGCATGAAGTTATTTACCAAAATTAAAACCCGTGAAAAGTTATGGAGGAAAATAAAAAGGAACTATCATCAAACTAAAAAGTACCAATATATAAAGAAAATCAATTGACAACAAAACTAGGGATTGAAATCACGTGAAGCAGCATAGGGTTTGTGCATATTTTTTTTTTCAAACCATGCAATCTTAAATTTGGTCTACACATTTCTTTCCAGATGCCCACAAAAATTTCCGAAGAATTGGAAATTACCATTCAACCCAGTCCTCTTTCCACTTTCCAGTTACAAACGCCAGTTTCAATCTATCAAGATCTTAGCGCGAGCGCACACACACACACACACAAACACACAAGCAATCCAGATAGAGTTTTAATTATGTTTCGCATACTTATGCTGTTTCATCGAGTAAAAAACCTAAAATTGAAAACTTTAAACCAGTAAACAAACACACAATCCCAAATAGTTTGGATTTGTACATAGAGAGAGAGAGAGAGAGAGAGAGAGAGAGAGAGAGAGAGAGAGGAGTACCCGGACGCAATTATCGGTCAGCTGAACCTCATCGAAAGACGTAGATTCAGAAGAGGATTGGTGTTGAGTAAGGGCGGCAGCGGACGAAGAGCTCAAAAGCCTCTGGTTCTGTCGAATCCGAGCCGTGAAAATTGGAACGAGACGACGAATCAACGATCTTGACGATGACATAGCTTCCTCCTTTCAAAACATTGTTTGTCCGCCACTTCAAATCGCAAGGGAAAACAGCGTTCTTCGATTGAAAATGGTGGATTTGTGGAAGACAGACTCTTCGATTTGAAGAAAAGTCTTCGTTCACAATTCGCTTGCGCCTGCGATGTAAAAAATTGGGGAGTGGGAGGTTATTAGCTTGCGCCAGACACACGAACCGACCTTCAACAGCCACGTCGCTATATTCTCTTACCAAACCAAAACCCATACAATACACAAAACCAAATGCATACAAAATGTACAATAAAAAATAAAATTTGATCGTTTAAAAAATTAATTTTATTATATTAAATAATATCTTTTTTTTAATTATATCATTTAAAATTAATTTATATTTATTATTTTTTAAAAAATAACATCAAAATTTTATCAAAATGTATAATTCGATAAATTTTTTTTTAATATGTGTACATTATCGTGTATGGACAATGTATGAAACAATAATTATGTTAAACTACAAGTTAATTAAATATTAAATAATTAAACATGTAATAGAATTAGGTGATGAGATAGTTTTAGGTAGAAAAATGTATTTTAGATAAAAATTCAAACTCTTAAGTGTTTTATTATATAGGTTTTTAAATAAGTGAATTTTATTAATTTTTAAAAGAATTACACCTATATTTCTTAATATTTAAAATATTACATACAGATCTCTTAAAATTTATACATCGTAACATTTAGACCCCTCCGTCAAATGTCTGTTAATAAATTACACTCAAATCCCTTAAAATTTATAAGCACATAATATTTAAATCCTTCAAATTTAAAATATTATACTTAGACGAAAAATATTTTAATTAAAGATAAAATATCAAATATTTTAAATTTTACAACTAAAAATTATATTCTATTGTATCATTTATTAAAATAAAATAAAATAAAAAATAACAATCTAATTTTTTCTTAAAAAATTAGAATTAAAATATTATACTATCTATTGGAATAAAACTAAAAAATCAAACAAGAGATCTAAGTCATGCATAATAGAACATGAATTTTACAACTAAAATTCATGTTCTTTTATGTCATCTATTAAAATAAATCAAAATAAAAATATTATTTTTTCTTAAAAAATCATAATTAGTATACAATTATACTATCTATTAGAATAAAATTAAAAATTTAAACAAGGGGTCAAACTATAATTGTCATAAAATCTTCTAGTTTTAATTGGGGTAATTTCGTATTTTAATTTGGTCATTTAAACGACCAAATTAAATTCTAATAAATAGTATAATTTTATATTAATTATAATTTTTAAGAGAAAATTAAATTTTTATTTTTAATTTTATATTAATAAATGTCATAATAGAACATGAATTTTAGTTGTAAAATTTAAAATATTTGATATTTTATCTTTGATTGAAGTTTTTTTTTGTCTAAATATAATATTTTAAAATTAAATGGTCTAAATATTATATGACTATAAATTTCACGGGATCTGAGTATAATTTATTAATGGATATATTAATAAACATTAAAGACAGAGGTCTGAGTGTTATAGACGTATAAATTTTAGAAAGTTTGTGTGTAATATTTCAAATATCTGGAGATCTGAGTGATTAAATGACAAATCTAAAAGAATTTGAATGTAATTTTTCCTTAATTTTTTTTAATGAAACTCATTGATCCAATATTACATGCATTTGAGTTACATTTTTTGAACTACATACATTTGGATTACATATTTTGAATTTTTATTTGAGTTGCATAACATTTTTCTTAATTTGTTTATTTTAAATTAGAATAAATTACATTCAAACTCCTTAAAATTTATCATTTAATCAAATAGCCCCCTTGAGTATTAAAAAATACATTGACATCCCTTGCTAATAATAGTAAACTAACTGACCCAACAGAAACGATAACATGACTATTTTACCCTTTAACAAAAAATAAAAATAAAAATAAATCCAACTCAAACTCGAACCCACAACCCACCTAAAACATATACGTCCTTCACAAACCACCAACACCATCTTCCTCGCACGCTCAATTTCGCATATGAGAGAGAGACTGCCAGACCGGCAGGCCACCAAATGGTTCGATGAGCATGAAGAGCCCTAAAATCCGAAAATCTCATATCCGAAAAAGCCCCAAAAGGTCTACAAATCTCATCAAACTCATTTTGAATCTGTAAATATGGTCAGATTCATTTTCCATTTACAAATTTGAAGGTGGAGGTGTCTTTTGATCTGGTGGGTTTAGATGGAGTGGGTTGGAGGAGTTGCGGCTTACAACGGGAATGGGTTGAGGGACTTGTGGGTTTACAGGGGTGGTAAATGGTTATGATTGATGGTGGCAGTGATTTGTATTTTTGGAGGAGAGTGGTGGTTGTGGCAGCGTCTCTCTCTCTCTACCTCCCTCTCCCTCCTGCTAGACCACCACCATCAACGATATTTATCCCATAGATTTGGGTTCTCGATCGCACGTGACGTGGCTATTGAGGATCCAATGTTGGGTTCTTCTGTGGATTTTGACCTAGGCAGTGGTAGGGTATCTAGGTCATTGGAGGAGAAGGGGTAGGAGGTTTGGTGGTGAAATTTGCTGAAGATGGTGGCAGCAATCAGTGGTTTTGATATAGGTGATGGCGTATTTGTGCTTTGTGGCTTCAAGGTGGCATGGCAGTTGGTGTGTTCTAGCAGAATAGGGCATCGTTGTTACGTGGGGAGCTTTTACGGTTTTACCCAACCCATGGAATTTTTAAAAAATAAACCCAAAACAAATTATTTTCAAAATATTTTCTAATTTTAAAAACGTCACTTTTTATGCACAACAC
>CAUOFW020010313.1:0-67500 GCA_963454935.2 Ilex paraguariensis | reverse complement strand
ATGTAAAACGTAATTAGTATACAATTATACTATCTATTGAAATAAAACTAAAAAATCAAACAAGGAGTCTAAGTCATTCATAATAGAACATAAATTTTATAATCAAAATTCTTGTTCTATTATGTCATTTATTAAAATAAAAAAAAATCTAATATTTTTTTGAAAAATCATAACGTATTTTTGTCCTTGTATGTGATAATAGTTTTTTTCTTGACGTTGGTCTCATTTGTGAAGTACAATAAAAAATGGGGGTCAAAGTGTAATTATAGGAATCAATGGGGAAAGAATGACAAAATACTATCATGTCTTGCTTGCTGTTTAGTCCAATCTTGCTTTCAGATGGTGATGGTTATGGGTCTGGGGGTTTTGGATGATGGTGGCAATAGGTATGAAGGTTTCAGATGATGGTAGTGCTGGGGTTGTGGGATAATGATGGTGTTGTTGGTGGTGGTGCTGGGGCTGTGGGCTAGTGATGGTGGTGTTGCTGCTGGTTTCGGATGGTGGTGGTGATGGGGCTGTGGGATAGTGATGGTGGTGTTGCTGGTAATGATTAGGGATGGGGGACAAATGTGCAGGCATAGAACGTTGGTTCAACCAACGTTTTTAAGAAGACGTTAGTCAAACCAATGTTTTATGTAGATTTTTAAAATAAAAAAGTTTTTTAAAAAGTTGGTCTAACATTTTTATCCTAAAAACGTTACTCTAACTGACGTCTTTTGTATAAAAACGTCATTCCAACTAACGTTTTTAAAAATGCCTGAATTTGAAAAATACTTTGAAAACAACCCTCTTTTGGGTATATTTTTTAAAAACCTCATGGATTGGGGTAAAAACTCGTTATGTGGGTGTGTGGTTTCATATGCCTTAGTGGGTTTGTAGGGTAGTATGGGTGGTTTTGCACTGTAAGAGGAAGAAGAGTAATCACAAATGAGTAAAATATGAGTTTTGTTTCCAAACTAGTAATTAGCTAAAAATAAACTTTGAGTGCCCAAAAAATTAATCTCATTATATTAAATTTTTTTTAACATGTGTATATTATTGTGTATGGATAATGTTTGAAATAAAAATTATATTAAACTCCAAATTAATCAAATATTAAATGATTGAATATGTGATAGAAATTGATGATGTGATATTTTTAAGAAAAAAAATATGTAAAGGATATAAATTCAAATTGCAAGGAGTTTTATTATATAGATTACGCTAATATCATCAAAAATGGATGGCTTGCTAAACTGAATTTAACATTGGGGGTCAATATGTTACAACAAACAAATCTTAAGGGATGCATATGTTATTTTTTATATATGAGGAGGTCTATCTGATTAAGTGATAAATTTCAAGGATCTGAATATAATTTATCCCTTAAACTACTAGGCTTACTATATTTATATTTACCGCATTTTTAACTAAATACACCATATTTATAAATAAAACATTAATAAAAAATCAAACTATTAATCAAAAAGTCATAATATCCCCCTATATACAAATATAATGTTATACATTTAAAATATTAATAATAAATATCAAACAAAACATAAATTATAAGAATAAAATATAATATTTAGAATGTACATTAAAATCTTAAAATGCAATAGATGTACATGAAACAACCTATTTGAAAGTTCAATTATTTGTTCCTTCACAACTACATCAATTCACTTTGTACTTATTTAATAGATTATCAATCTACACCTAAAGTATCTTATGCGGGTAGAAATACATCATCTATATGGTGTCTTCTGTTTAAAATTTAATTAATAATATTTATACGCTATTCAAAAATATAATAATATAACTAAAAATAAAGGTTGCTTGCTTACTCATGGGTCAAGACAAACAAGGGTTGCCATTTTGGGGGGTAGACACTTTTGAAAAATCACAAATGACACGAATGAGAAAGAAGTCAGCTAAGCTGAAAGACCAGGAAAAGTAGCACACTTGGATCTATATTCATGAGGTATTACTTAGTACGGACCGGGCATCAACGATTGAATATTAAATCTTTTTGGGATGGAAGATGGGAGGTCTAGCTGGTCTCTCTTCGTATCCTAAATTATAAAGCTTGCCACAAGGTGGGATTCTAAGCCCTCGGTGATTGAGAAAACAAGCCCTCAATGGGCTAAGTAAGCCTATATCGAATAATCCCTCATGGAATATCCTGTTTTATTCCTTTTGCAGAATTGTCTACTCTATTAGTAGTTAGCAAGTGATTCGATAAAACAAAAAAGATGTTATTTACTAGGATAGGTGGTTCGAAATTCTAGTGATAGTTATCTTGGGTTTTTTTTTTTTTTTTTTTTTTTCTGAATTTCATTAATGGCAGGACAAGTCCACCTTTCTCATCCCGATCGGCCTTATTGGACTAACTCAGGTTTATCAGGGACAACATACCTTCTCAAAGTTAGCGGGGTTAGGACGAAACTTTGAGGGAGGAAGACATAATTAATAGTTAGAATCAGTGTTTTCAAAATCGGATCGAAGGTTTGAACTAGTGAATCTGGGCCTAGATCGGTCTAGTTCATAAATTAGATCGCATATGCAAGTAAACCATCTTTAAACTATAAAATCAATCGATTTTTAATAAAATCCATGAACCGGATTGTTGGGATTCCAAGTGATATAATTTATTTATTTTTACTTTTTTGGGCAATTTTGCCCTAAATCACTTCGCATTTCGCAATCTCCATTGGTCCTCCTCTTATCTCGGCGACGAACAGGAATCTTAGGCTTCAACTCAAGCAACGAACATGTAGATCTGTCTTCCTCTTCTCCACGCGATCTCTCTCTTTGTCTTAACCTTGAGTTTTGTTCGCAACATCTCATTGCTTAATCCTTATAAGTTGTAACCACTCTCTCCGTCTGATCTCTCTCTCCCTCTCTCTCTCTCTCTCTCTCACACACACACACACGCACACACACATAGAGACTCACTCATGAGTCACAAACGTCACCCACCCACCCATTAATTGGCACATTGATCAGTGGTTAATTCTCTAAAAGTTGCTTGTTTGTAAATTTTTGGGTGTAAATTTTTGGGTATAATGCATTTCATTCATTGCCCTCTCATGAGTGGATCCCTTTATTTTATCGATGTATTTGCATTTAAGATTTGTCATGAGTTTGAATCTGTTTTAAACTTGATATGCAAATTTATATTTCCATTGATTCTGATTTCTTAAAGCAGGGTATCATTAAAATATTATATTTTTTAGCTTAATTATTATACCTTATTATTATACGATCGGTCCAACTAATTGACCTAATTGTTAAACCTCTGAATCATTGATCGGGTTCCTCTGTCGGTTTAATGTCAAGTCTAGTTCTAATAACTATGGTTAGAATGTGTAATGAACAAGGAGAAAATAAGGCAGACTTAATTATTAACATGTGGGTATAGACAGTTTCTAATCGCAAAAAGAAAGGAAAAGGTTTACGGAGGGGAAGGAGATCGAGAAGGAAAGAGTGAACTTAGTCACTAATGAGATGAGTGTAAACAAGGTAAACTTAAAAATTTGAGATTAGAGAGTTAAATAAGGTAAGAAATGATATTGAAGGAGTGAGAATAACCCCCACCCTTTTTTTTTTCTTTTGTTTCTCCAAACACATTTATTATTACTTACGTTTACCTCAAGTGGAATGAAACTAGGCCTCAGCAACAGGCCGGCTCAACCCGACATTTTTTAGCCCTTAGCCCACCCGTTAGGAATTTTTAAGGCCCATGGCCTGCCCGTGCGCCAACCTATTGGGCCAAAAAAAAATGGGCCACACCTTATGGGTTGCCCATTGGGCCTAAAACAAGCTTTTTATTAAAAAATTAGGAAAATTTGGATGCTGGTCCCCCTATAGACTTATTTGGAGATAAGTCTGTCAAGGAAACTTATTTAGTTTTAAGTCCCATTTTTTGTTAATTTTACCATTCAAACCCTTCCCTGTAGATATGTAATAAACGACATTTGAAGGAACGTTTCCTTCACAGAAGGAATCAATATATAGCGATATACTATTCCTTCATAGTCGCCTTCAAATTCGGCTACAATCTTTCAAGCCACAATGTTTCCTTCTTTGAAAAACAAGTAATCGACATTTATCCAAAATCGTTTATATTTAAATTTCAAACTGATTACACTCCATAAAAATACAATTTTGATTTTACTATTCCAGTTTACTATGAACTCCATTGACGAAGTTGCAGTTAACTCTTGGCATTCAAAACAACTTCATAGCTTTGGATTTAGAAATAGAGTTAAGGAATACGATTTTATGAGAAAGTTGATGTTCATTGTAGGGTTTTACAAAATCTTTCTACATAATCTATATTTCAAACTGTTCATTATTTTTTTTACATTCATCATTTAAAAATTGCGATCCATTATTACTAAATTAAAGTGTTATAGATTTTGGTTTTTTTTTTTTTGTTGTGCAAAACAATCGATTTTTGTGTTACTGTGGAAAAAGTTAATGTTACTGTGTGAATCAAAAAATGGAGTTCAGAATTTTGATATCTTGATATTTGTAATTGCTGTTGAGTTTCCTAATTCAACTATTGGTTGTGTGTTATTACTTGAAATTTTATAAATTTTTAATTTGTGGATCGTATTTTCACTATAATCATTCAAAAGTTGATGTTACTGTAAAAAAACTATTGTCTTGTATTTTGTAAAATCCAATATGTTACTGAGCACAAAGCTTTGATGTTACTGTGAATATTAAAATGTATGTTTTATAATATACGTCTCAAGATTTGTAATTATTATTGTAAGTGAAAATTGGGGCTGAGTATGTGTTACTATTTGAAATGATGTCATTATTCAATTTGGGTATTGTTGTTTTGTGAAAAACAATCCCATTTTGATTCGTTGTGTTATTGTGGAAAAAACATGAGTAAAAAGTTATTGTGGCCCAAAACACTTTGATGCACCATCTTTGGTTTTCGAAATTTTGATGGGGTTGTTGTTTGCTTTTAAATATAAATTGAGAGCGAATCCTTCTAATTCAAATAATGAAAATGATGTTACTTAACTAATGTTATCATGATATCACAAGCTTACTCAATTGTTTAAGTTATTTTTGGACAATGTTATGCATAATATAATGTTTATTCCATAAAATTGTAACATGAGAATTCAAAATTTTGTTTGGGTTGATGTTACTTAAGTATGTGTTACTGAATTTCATTAAGGAATTAATATTACTAAGCTAATGTTACTATGTTTATATCAGCTACTTGGGTGGCAATGCTCATGTTACTTTTGTACATTATTTTTGCTAATTGTTTTATATCCATTACTTTTGGTGATTTTGTATCATATTACCATATGCTAGTTATAGATTGATGACAATTACATGTAAATCTGTTGCTCCAAAAGCAGGTTCACTTCATCAATTTAGGGTTGTTTTTTTATTATTGATGCATTCAACTTTTTAGTTCTATTTAATCTCTTCTTCACAAAATGGTGATATTTTCTTTATACTTTGAGGTGAAACAATTGGATTCACACCATCTTCTATAGCAAAAATAAGTGTTACATCATTCTTCTGTAACTTTAAGCCTTTTCCACCAATTCGAAATCTTGATGTTGCAACATCAAAAGTGGCAATTATGTCGACGATACTCTTGTCATTCTTCTTAAACCAATCTTTATCCACTTCTGTTGTTGATATGGTGTGAAATAATTGTCAAAATGGTGTTCTCTTCAACTGCTCTTTGTGCATATCTTTAATTTCTAGGTCACTAATAACCTTTGCCAATGGAAGCAAATTTAACCTAGAGGATGCAACAATGGGTGTTGAGAAGGACGACTGTGAAGATTTTGCTAGGTTGTTCACTTTATATGTGTTAGTGACATTACTTTTTACAAATATGGGGCAAATGATTGAGTGGGAATACATAGAAAATTTGGATGAAATCAAAAAATATTAATGGTCTCAAGCAACACTTGATGCAATGATGAATTCCATATAGTTGAAGATAAACACACCCCGAATGCAGTAACTGGATGTGTACTAATGTTACTTGTAAGTATATGAATGTTGACTTTTATGAATTATTATTTTTTTATTATTATATCTAATGTAATTAAATCTAATTTGTAGTATTGGATATATGAACTCACATCTAGTATTATAGTAGACAAGCAGGATGCTTTCCCACGGTGGATGAAATGGGATTTAGGAAAATTTTAGATATCTTTCATACAAAACAAACCGTCACATCGCACATGATTAGGTATTTTTAAAAAAATTAGTTTACCATGTTACTATTAATTTTGACATGTTGTTGATCGTATGACAATATTACTTTATGATCAATGTGTTAATGAATGACATTCAGTTATGAACTGCATGTCACTATGTAAATCATGATCTGATGAGTTCCAAGCTACTACAAATTATGAAGTGCATGCATGTTAGTTGATGATGCATTGGACATTGTCCATGTTACTTTATGAAAATAAGAATAACTAATTGATGTGAACATTTCTTATATATAAGTTCCACGTTACTATTGATGTAATTTTGTAAATATCAGGTTTTCAAAAGAAAACTTAAGAAAACACTTGTTGAGAAGCGCTTAATAAAAGTAAATCGGGCAAATACCAAGAATGTTCTAAATAGTGTGAAAGTTGTAGAACAATGCACTGCTACCATTAAGCTTGTTTTAAAATCTGATTTGGAAGATGCGGATGATGAGCATATTATAAATGTTGATGATCATATTGTGGATAATGAAAATGTCCATGAAAGTGATGAAGTATTACATGTTCCTATTGATGATTATCTTGTCCAAAAAGAGACTCCGTACGTCTAACAATTTGATGCATTTGTTGATGTGGACATTCAAGAATCAACATTTATGGAACCAGATAAATTGTTAACACATGAGTAAGAGTCATAACAACTTTCACATGACAATAAGGTGTGTCGGGATTGATGGTTGATAATGAAGTGCAAAAATTTCATATACAAATGCTGATTGTGGAGAATGAAGCACTATGAACTGTCATCAAGAATATTGGAGGAAACCAAAGGAATGATGAATTCAAAGAGATTGAAGAGTATGTGAAGAAACTTGTTGATAGGGACAACTATAATTCAGAATTAAAGGTTTTAGTTGATCTTATAGAGAAAAACAAAGAAATACAAGAAGATCAAATTAAAACACTGAAATTATGGGTGTCCAAATTAGAAGAAGAGAATGATTATCTACATGATGTTGTAGCTAATATGACCGTGCATGAAGTTACTCAGAGGTACCCAAGGACTCCACCAAAATCTCAACCCACTGAAAGTAAAGAACAAACCTCAATGGTGAGAAAAAATCAAAGGAAAAGCAAGAAAAAGAAAGAGAGATTAAAATTATGAGTGTAGTTGGGAAAAAAAAAAGAAGAGCAAATCAAAATTTAAAACAAGTTAAAAGCCATAAACAAGTGGACAAAATTAAAGAAAATGAGAAGATATCAGAGAGCTGCATCGATGTTGATGATTTGGATCTTATAATGCCAAATGTGAAACTAGAAAGTAAGAGAGTTGAAGCTCGGAGATGGAAAACATGCAAGAAATTAGGATCGGAGGTGTATGACAAATTGCATCAAATGTACAAGGCTAAATGAAAAAAGTAAGTAATTTAATGGCCAATATGAAACACTTTCTACATTTTATTGTTTATACTATATTTTATTAAAATGTATTGTTTTTAATTAAAAGGACAACATTATGGAGTGGGAAAAAAATCTAAAAATATCATTAATGTTGAAGATGTGTTGAAACACACGGATGGGGAAGAGCTTCACAACAATGTAATTTACTATGCATTGTGACTGTAAAAAAAAAATAGAATTAATATGCAAACTTGAAATCTATGTTATTTAACAAAATCATGTTATCACTCAAGTAATTGATTGTTGGGGAGAAATCTTGATAGAGGAAATAAATTGTAAATGTTTCTTTTTCAACAGTTTGTGCTAGGTGAGTTTTGGTAACTTACATTGTAATCTAGTTTTTGAGATATTGCACTAGTAACATAAAAGTTACTATAGTAACACGACTTTAATGACAACACAAACCTAATTGTAACATCAATCTAATAATAACATTCATGTTACTATATATTAACTTGGTGTTACTATACTCTGTTGACATTGTTCAACCTCCCAAATTTATGCATTACTATTGTTTAATGTGTAGACATATGTAACGGTTGAAAAACAAGAACATTCTCTGCAGATTGAGATAGACAACAACTTGAACATGGGGCAAGTTTGGCCATTATTTGTATTCATTGAATGAATTCAGATGGGCAGCGCAGTCAACTTGTACCATTCCACTGGACATTGCTTGTATTGGATACAAATGTAGGGGAATGGACCCATTGCAACTCCTTAAAACTTCGAAGTGAAATGAAGGATAATTGGTTTGAGGATGCCAAAATATTGGTAAGTTAACTAAATGTTAACAACCCACATTATTTGATATACATGCTGGGCAAAATTAACAACCTTTTATTGTGGCAAAAAACATATGTGGAGACAGCATCCAAAGAAAGACAAATGAAGTCTTTGAAAACAAAATAAGAAATTGTTATCGGCACACAGTACATCAACTGTCCAATATATTCATATGAAAAATGCCCTCAACAAAGAGAAGACAAGTACGTAAATAATAAAATAGTATACCTTTAAGTAAATTATATTAGATATCATTAACAAATTACATGAATGCATGGTCAACTGTGGATTGTATGTGTGTTACTTAGTGTAGCAACTTGCTTGTAGACAGGAAATAGAAGAGAAATTAAAGCCACCCCAACTTACCGCTCTACGGATAGATATGATGTTTATATTCATAATCCATAAGAATATATGAACTGTTGAAGACTACAAGACAAGATCAAGATTGAAAAAAAAATACCAAAAAAATAAGAATTGGTGATGTTGTAAAGCTATTCATTTTTTAGCTATTTGAAGGGTGGGTTAAAAATTGGTTGTAATTGTTTGATGATTGATAATTGGTTAAAATGGTATATTCAAACCTTTAGAATTGTGATTTGGTGTTACATCTTGATATTAAATTGATATGTTGATGTAGGGTTGGGTATTTGTTTGTAATGGAATGTTTGGAGAACAAAAGAAACGTTATCCACATTATAAGTCAAATAGTAACATGCTCAAATATGTTTCAACTTATTGAACCATTTGATTTTAGAATGCTGAAATGGTGTTGTATGTGGAAGTGATATGTTGTTATACGCATGCTTGGGCATTATTTGTATATATTTGTTTGAAAAATAGATGAAACTCTGTCTTGATTGTCTACCTAAAAAAGTAACATGAGTAGTAACGTAGTTTAAATTTGTTCATAATTAGGGAATCACATAAAATCCGTTTTAATTTTTCTTTTTCAAGTGAGTTTGTAATATTGTTGCACGATTGGTTACTATCTCTAATGATTATTAATTAGTAACATTGGCAGTAACATTATTAGTAACACATATGGTCACATTAACAGTAGCATGGATTATATCTTGTCCATGCGCGAAGAATACTACATTATTAACTTATCACACTGGACAACCCATGATATTTCCAATGTGTATCATGTCAAACTCAAAAACTAAATAAAAAGCAACATCTTATTCCAAAACTAAATACTAAATTTACGCTTCCTTGGAAAGCCTGATTGTTTTTTTTTTTGACAAATACTGGCAACATATAAACATTATCCGTTGAAAAGTCAACATAACCGAGTTTTGGAATAGGGTGTATAGGTTCAGAATAACACAGTCGATTAGTAGTAACCTGCTAAACGTAATCAACAAACTTATTGATGTTCCTTCCACTCTTTTGAATTGCAACCACATCATGGGGACAATGTAAACCATTGACCTGCCATTGGTGGCATAAGCACGTGCATCTCTCAATATCAAGCGTCACGGAAGGATGTGAATTAACCTAAAAAACATGACTTGACAACACACTGGGCACCGAATATATGTCTTATTTGTATTATTAGTCAAAGACTAGCTCTATGAAATTGGCATAGATCTCGTAAAATTGAATAAGAGCATTCAGCGCCATAACAGTTTTCGCATAATGTGCCGCTCCCCCTATTTGAGTAAGGCAGAGAGGCGCACCAGTCTTGACTTAGTTGTTCGTTAGGGGAGTTACTTTAACGGTGTCTTTATATAGACTGTACTTTAAGAAACCTGACTCGAGAGACCTTAGTGCAACTTGAAATACGGGGAAGGCTGATCCATGTCCATCCTTAAGCCCCCTAACAAACCAGAAACGACACTTGGTGAAAGCAGCTAGAAGTTTGGTTTCAATAATTAGATAATTAATGTCGTTCCACTGTGACAATGTATTCAACCGGAAGCCTATTTGGTTCATAATCTACCCCCTTATTGTGTCAATCATGATTATGACATGTGGGTGATATGACTTTGTGATTCAAGCGTTGAATGACTCGACCACATTTGAAGACATCTCCCCATACAGTTTTCCTTGAAAAATGCATTTGCCCATTTCTCAAATGTAAGGTTTTCCAAGAACCTATCAACAACAGCTCTCTCATTCACGCCGAAATGCATCACGCTTCTCATTGAAAAATGTTTCTGTTGGAGCATAAACACACATTGTAAACAAGAAAATCGTATGTTCGCGAAACACATGGGTAAAGCGACCCCATTGTACTTATCTCTCAAATTTGCTTTTAAATGTTGTAGGTAGAACAAATGGTGTACTATTAGGAACACTTTTGACATTGCTTCCATCAAGCCAACATTGCGATCAGACATAATGATAATGTCTCTATTATTATCAACAATCTCAGCTAATTATTGAAAAAATCAACGCTAGTTACACTTATTCTCCGAATCAACAGTAGCAAAAGTTAAGGGAAACAAACCTGTAATACATACAACATAAACAATAACATTGAATTAGTAACATTCAAGCAATTATAAAGGGTAACAGTAAAATAAAATCAGTAACACCACATTAAACCAAAAAATCACCTTGGTTTTCATCTTTGGCAGTCATAGACAAAATAATACCTTTACACCTATCCTTTAAAAATGTACCATCAATAAACAATATGGGTTATCAATACTTAAATCCATGTATACATGCCTTAAATGACATGAAAAATCTAATAAAACGCTGTGTGTCCAAGTCACCTTCCAACACAAAATGATTATCTGAATTGCTTTCATTAGCAGCATGTACATATCGCAGTAATTTTTGGTATGACAATGAATGATCCCCGAAAAGTATACCCCTTACTTTTTTTGACACTCATCCAAGCTTGGTCATACGATATGATCAAACCATAATCTGAATGAAACATACTTTTCACATCAACTGGTTGTGTATCAGGTTTTTGCCGCACATTGTCAACAATAAGTCATTTAACCAAGTTATAAGTCAATCTTTTGTTCTTTGTCGTATGTGCAGCCACACCACATGTGTGCTCATTGATTAACTTCTTAATGTAAAATCACTCACTTATCTTTTAGAGTGTAACAACAACAAACCACTCACATTCAACAGAATATTTCAAAAATATTCAGCCTTTACCCTTGTTTTTTCATTCTTTACATAATTAAACTGGAAACTAACCTCGATTGCGTATTTGCATAAAGAATTATGAAAATCAGTTACTCCTCCCTCAAATTTCTGACCAACCATTACTATTCCATTGGACCATCCATCAGTCAACAAAACATTCTCATTGTGAGAACAAAAACGAGGGAGAATATCATCCTCGCGACCAAAAGTATTAACAAATAATTCAAAACATTGCACAACTTCCCCACCTTCAAAATCACGAACCTCATTCCTTTTTTACAACAACTATAACATCAACAAAACTCAGTTGAACAAACTGTGCAATTAAAAACATGTGTTCTCACATCATGATCATTTTGAGAAGAGCAATGCAAATGTCCAAGAATAACGTAGACACACAATTGGAACTCAACCTATTCCAATTGTCACAAACACCATATAACACATTATCAATAATGGAATTCATTGAAATTCTAATCACAATAGTCTCAGAGGAATACTTGTAACAAACCAATATATGATCATCCATCTGTTACAACTAAGAGAACAAATATAAAGAAAAAAATATTGAAAAACGAAAACAATCAATTCTATTTCCAATAAAGCATGAATAGTAACATGAAAAATAAAAACAGAACCTAATTTCAAAAAAAAAAAAATGAATTATGGTAAAGTACGTCGCAATAAGAATTTCGGTAAGTAACATTGAATTTTCAGTAAGTGGCATTCAAATTCTGGCAATGGCAAAAATAACACTGTTATTCGTAGTAGATAAAACAACTACTTACAATGAATACCTCAATAGATCAGATTGTTCCAGCCCACGAAATTAAGAACAGCCTGAACTCCAATAACCAGTAAGTCGAACTTGAATTACAAACAATTTCGAACTCCAATTATTAGTTCTATCACCTTCAAAACCCCCCACCAAACACAAAAGCCTGTTATTCAAATGTATAATAGACCAAAAATTGATTAAGAATTTGAATTATTAAGGGAATCTTCTTATCTGAATTTGAATTAACAGACCAACAATTTCGTCGTAAATCAAGCATCGAAATATTCAATCAATGGTTTTCATATATATCTTAATAAATTAACCTATGTGGCTTTCCATAACTGAGCAAAACAAACACCGTTATGAGTATTTTTGAAATTAAAAAAAACGTGGATTTAAGTATATTACAAATAAAATTAAAAACGGATTTATTCCCAAATAAATTTTCTTGCCGGACTCAAGTCATTATAAGTCTATATAGGAGGATTTAGCCACAATTTTCACAAAAAGTTACTTTCTATGTAAAAAAATACAATAAGATATCGAAAAATTTATTATTTATATAAAAAACACAAAAAGACATCAATTACAAGAAGTTGGTATAAAAAAATAAATTAACAAAAAAATTATTTATATTGATTGAATTTAACAAATATGCATATAGAGTTACAATGTTACAATATAAATTGATTGATAAGTGCGACTATTTTGCATCATTACAAATTGAGTACATCCCAATTAAGTTGACACCTATACAATTGTCAATCATTTTCAAGTCTCAATCTTCTAAAAGTTATAGATCAAATATCAAATAAATAATACAATTATAAAATATAATTTAATTATCTTATTGGGCTAATGGGCAGGTTAACGGCTTCTTAACGGGTCAGTGAAAGCTATTAGACTTTAGGCTTTTTGGTGAGGCCTAAATGAAACTTTGCATTTCATACCATTCATATTTCAGAGAAATATTCGGTGCTTATAGCTCACAATGTCTCAGTGTTAAATGGTCACAATTTCTCGGCCGTTAAGCGAACCGACTGTAAACTATGTACCTATGGCAGCAACTTTTTAACGTCTAGGTAAACCTTCGCAGATCACAACCGCATTACAATTTACAGGCAAGCATCAACAACCCTCTTAGCCATTTTATCGAACAGAAGAACTGCATCTCGAATATCGATCCCCCTTTGGGGCGATAAAAGCTTCATTTATTGTTTTCCTCAAAATTGTTTCTCTCTCTCCAGAGATTTTGATAAAAGATCTGTGAAGTTTCACCGAAAAAGATGCACAATAGTAACTCATCTGCTCAAGAAGAAGAAACATTTCGAGTTCGAAGATTAGAGATCACAGATAAAAGCAAAGGTTTTATTGAATTACTGCAACAACTCACTCTCTGCGGCGATATATGTGACAAGAAATTCCAAGCTCGATTCGAAGAGCTTAGTTCATATGCCGATGATCATCTTATATGCGTAATCGAAGACCATCGTACTGGGAAGATCATAGCGACTGGGAGCGTGTTTATTGAAAAGAAGTTCATAAGGAATTGTGGGAAAGTAGGTCACATTGAAGATGTTGTGGTCCATTCCAATGCTCGAGGGATGCAATTGGGAAAGAAAATCATTGGGTTCCTCTCTGATCATGCTCGTTCAATGGGTTGTTACAAGGTGATCCTTGATTGTAGCGTTGAAAACAGGGAATTTTACGAGAAGTGTGGTTTCAAGCAAAAAGAAGTCCAGATGGTTAGGTATTTCATTTGAAGTCTGGATTAACAGTGATGATTTAATGAATGTAAGTTGTATCTTGTTTTGAATAGTGATCTCTCTTACTTATTCTTAACAACTACATGAAAGAATTGACTATGCACTAATTTATATGTCTCCACAAATGGGGTTGAATTCTATTCCTGATGGAAGAATTTCCATTTTGATCCATAGAGTCAAGGATTCAGTGGTTGGCTTATTCGCAAGTTCAAACCTCGTTGTCTCCTCCTTTTGTAAATGCTGATTAAAAAAAAAAATCCATATAGTCATCTAGGCAAGTAACTCTTGATTAAGTTGATTTACAGAAAGAAAACCTAAAGAAAGGGAAAGAAGAAAAGACACCAATATTGTCAATGTTATTGGTATTTCGTGATTCGCTGTAAGCATGCCATGTTCTTTCCATTGAAAGAAAAGTACTTCATTCTACCATCAGCCTATGACACAAAACAGTTTTTTATAGGGAAAGCTGCATAGCATTACCAAAATGCAAAATGGAATCAATTTATATCAACTTTTTTTTAGTAACCATCATACGCATCAAATATACTTGACACAACAAACCAGTGTCTCAACTATCTGGGGTTGGTTATATAATACTATTCCTTCAATGTATTCTTGGTCATATTTTCTATTAAATTGCAAATAGACGAAGGAAATATAAAATATACTATCAGTGGATCTTACCATATTCAGCAAGCATCTCCTTAAGTTTCTGTTTCTAGTTTATGTATTTGACTTTATGGTGGTTCTGTATCCTCAAAGTTTTGCCTTCAACTTCTACCCAACTTTGCAAATCGAATTCTTTGAAAACCGGATATGTAGGTGAGTTGAGGACCTTGAACTACACACAATGAGAAAAAAAAGAGGACCTTGAACTACTTGAGCTAGTGAGAGTTTTATTGTTTTATTGGTGACGTGTTGCCAATTCCATCGATTTCTATAAGAATGGTGCGTGGAAATTTGAGGTATGTTTAATATTATTAGGCCAATTGCTTGAAGGAGCAAAGTAAAAACCAATTTCAAAAATCTAAACTGAAATTGCTTTGGTTATTCTTTGGGTTATAAAATGGATTTTGGAAAAATTATAGGATAGTGTATCATTAACCCTTTTTCATAAAATATAAAAACTCGAAACATTTTTATCATAAATGTGAAACATGTTTGTGCAATTCAATTATGCACCTGTGATTGGTCTTTTTAACGGTGAGAATGAATTTTAGCTATGATTGGCGGAGAGGCCTTTCACTTGACTTGGTTTTGCAATATTTTCTGCAATTTTTACAACTAGTGTACTCATGAACATGAATCCTGAAAATCATGAGGACCAAGGAAAGGTCAAAGGATTGTGTATTGATGTTGCAATGAAAGACGTGCATATCATGAAATTAAGGGAGGATATGGTGCTAAAAGAAGCCCTCTGGAGAAGTTGAGTAAACCATGTATCCATTGAAGTTTGCTTCTATTTTGGCCATAAAATAGCTTTTACTGAAGATGTATGGGCTAAATTCAGATTAAGGTATGCAGGAGAAGTGTATCAAAGGTTTACATTTGATGACATACTGAAAATGTGTTTCTTGATTGTTATTTTTATATTGTAGTTGTTCTTGTTTGAATAAGTCATCCCACTCTTTCACAATGCATCATGAGTGTAGGGACATTAATTTTTGTCATAATGATGTAAGCAATAACACCAGAAGTGCACCACCAATATCATAATTATTACATACGTAAAAAAGATGATAAAAATTAATACCATGTGCTAGTTTTCATCCTTATCTGTGATCTGAGAAAGCATTTTAGCATGATAGAGAACCCCGAAATGAATAATGTTGTTGCCCCAAATTTTTATCATCATTGATGGCAGGTGACTTCTGACTTTAGTAGTTCAACTGTGCTTCTGTGTTGTTCTCTTTTTTGTGGCAGCTATCATTTCTTTTGTAGTCTGGTCATTGTTTTTCATAACTTTTAATGGCCTAAGGGTCGATCTCATCTATGTTTCCTTGTTGCTTTCTTTGCATCTGTTAAGTCCCTTCTGTTTCCTTTTGATTATTTTCTTCTTGTTTCTGTTGTGACACTTGCCTCCCCTATAGAATAGATTTTCCCCACCACTACCTACCTACCAGAGACTTAAATTTTGTTCTTTCTCTTGTAACACTTGCCTCCCCTATAGAATAGATTTTCCCCACCACTACCTCCCTACCGAGACTTAAATTTTGTTCTTTCTCCAAAGGGAAGAGCTGATATACTAGTGGCCAGGAGTAGCCTCAATCCTTTCCTTTGCAAGAATACCAGACCTAATAATTTAACTTGATACTGTAAGTCTGTAACCTAAAAATGTGACAGCTGATCTGGTCCCAATAGAAAACCACAACAGTTGAAGTTGCAATACGTTACTGAATCATATCCATCGACACATAAGGCCAAATTATTTTTTCCCAGTTGTGACCAAGAAATTAGGTCTTTCTCCTTGGGCAGGGATTCTCTCTACTGGCATAATGGCCTATTATTCTGACACTTCAAGCTGAAGTTTTTCCACCAATCCAGACAGATTTCATATTGTATATTTTGTCCTGGAAAGCTTATCGACGAATCTGTTGGAGAGGGTAGCTTGGCAGTTGAAAGTGAATGGGACAGTTTGGAATAGACCAGACCATGAAGGGTACAGAACAGACATATGGTTATGCACATGTATTGTGGACAAAATATGTCCTCACTCTCACATGTAGAATTTTATGTGGAAATTTCCTTTATGGCTTGATAAAATTAGTCTTGGTTATGGGTTGGCTCTTATCTTATGGACCTTGTTGTTTAACTTTTCTCCACAACTTTCCTTTAGCTTAATGCATTTGAGATTATGCCCCTTATGTTCTCAGGCAGAGGAACATTGAGGATTTCATGAATCAACTAGGATAAAGTTTCTGATGTGGAACTCCTTGCAACTGAGAAATTCACTGCTTTGTTAGCTTCATGATATGAACTGCAAACAATAAGAAATGGTTTCTTTCTGCTTAGACCAAACAGTGCAATTTCCAGCCTTTTGAGATATATATAAGAAAACAAACTAAAATGCATAATTCTGAATCTTTGATGGCCTCATTGATATTGTATTGCTAATCGGTATCTTTCATGACCTCTGATAGCCAGGTTAGTATTTTAAACTACCAAAATCTACTGCTTTTCAGTGTTGTACCAAAGAAAGTTACGATACAATTGGATCGTTAGCTTGATCTGATTGGATGGTAACTTTCGGTAGGATAATACAAAGTAGGGAGAAAAAAAAAAAGAAGAGAGAAACTTTTGCTAGTTTGCTTCAGGTATGCTTTCCAGCAGAGGTTTCCACCCTTTACAGTCCTTGCTGTCATCATCAAACTTAGATAGTCCATTGGTGCTGTGTTTTTGTTGGAACTGAGAAACCATGTCATTAACTGAAACTCCTCCTTTTCTTAACATCATCTCCAGCTCTTGCTTAGTGATCACCAACTTAATCCTCACAATTCCGGTTTCTTCTACAGCTTCTACAGCTGCTTTCGAGAACTTGACCATCTTCATGTTGACAGGGGGCACAGGAAGAGGCAGAAGATAGTATGTGTGACCGCCCAGCATATCGGTGCCTGGCTGGAGATGGTGGACAACGGGAAGTGTGTCGGATATTGCATGGCCGGAAAATTCTGACAGCACTTGATGGACTTTCATGGGTGCTTTGTATTCAAGGGTTTTGCCATCTGTTTTCATGACTCTGATGAACTTGTCTTGCAAAACTAGGCAGTTTCCCATGTTTTTGTTGAACACTGCCTCAAGAAAGAAACTCAAGAGTATAGGTTTAGGTTGGTCTTAAGTAAGGTTGTTTTGGAGGAAAAATGGGATGTATTTATAGGGGAAATGGCCAGAAGGATGCCATGATATTTTATTATTTTTTAAATCGTGGGACTTGAGTTTTTGGGTCTCCTAATTATATAAAATTTACTTATAAGTAATACTCTGGTAATTACTTGCATTGGGAATTTTACAATGCAATCATTACAACCATTTTCGCTCAATTGAAACGATTTTTTTTATTTAAAAATTATGTTTTAATTAAATGGTGGCCTTATGGCACTTTGGACCCTGCCATGTTGATTTTTGTTGGTGTGGAAGTGCTTATGGGTCACAAGTCATGACCTCCTCATTGACATAATCATGACCTCTTTGAAGCTCTCTCTCTCTCTCTCTCTCTCTCTCTCTCTGAGTCAAACAGATCAGTGAGTCGGCAAGGTTAGTAGGGGGAGTCGGTTATAAATTTAGACACGGAATATTCATAAAGTGGGTGATTTTTGGGTATGGTTTTTGGAATATTTAACATTTTCGAAGTATGTATTTATAAAAAATGATAATTACTTAATTTTGGGGAAAAACACCTTTAGATGCATGGAATTGTTGCTCTGGTAGATTTATTTGTCGAAAACTTAATCATTTCAAAATAAGATATTTTCGGAAGAGTATGAAACACGATTTTACTATTTTAGCAAAAAAAATATATATATAAAACATGAAGATAATAGTCACTGTCTAGATCACCGATCAATCACTCACCCTCTTAATTAGAAGATCATATATTCAAACTTTATCAGTGTTAAGTTCAACCCTTCCAATCTTGTAATCATTCTCGTCCATCTTCCCTTAGGAATGGATGATATTCATCACGACACAACATAGACATAATGTCCTACAAGTCTATTGTAAGTACTCACCTAGTTTAAATCTAATGAACTAACATTACATTTTTACTCAACTATAGATTACCGACCTCATGTGTGAAGTATCCACTTATAAACAAAAAGACACACTTAAATCTTTGGTAAAAGATCTATTATCGAGTAAAATTGAATACAAGTATAACGGAGAGGATCTTTATTTGGCCAATCAAACTTCAAAATGGTAACTCAATATTAAGGATGAATGTACTTGGACAATGGCAACTCAGTGTAATGTTGTAACCTTGCATGGACTTTCTGTAGCAATGGTAAGTGAGTGGGGTTAGCACCACACCCTAAAGGCAACAGTGAGATAGCAGTTAAGATCCAGTAGGACCATTAAAGCTCTACTTAGTGGTTGACCACAGTGCTCCACAAGCTGCTCTTGTGATTGAATGAACTGCAAATATTGACCATTTCCACGGCTCCTTCTAGCACTAACCTCACTAATTAAGATACTCTAATTAGGCCATACAAAGAGAGAGAGAGAGAGAGAGAGAGAGAGAGAGAGAGAGAGAGAACCTTCCTACGTTTTTGTATGTTATGGCTCTTGAGTTGGATATCACATGCTTAATTTTAGTTCGATCTTAGTTTTGATTTGGTGTCTAAATCATATGCTCATGTTCTGCTCGACTTAACTCATTTTTGTACTGCGAGGCTGGATTCTAATTTTGGCTCGTAAACTTACGAAAAAAAAACAAAAAAACTAATGAACTCGCAATCTCTTGATAATAAATCAAAGGTTTTGTTATTTGCTCCTCACAGCAAATATTTATTAGTTGCACTATACATGATTCAAACTTTTTGTTTTCGGAAATTAATTAATAAAGGACTCGAACTTGAACAAGATGAACAAGAGAAAATCGAACCAAACTTAAATAATTCGATTAGTTTAATAGTTTTAAGAAAAACTTGGGATTTTGGTTCAATGACAACTTACCCTTCCACGGGTAGTTTTGACACAATCAAATCATATCTCAAGTAAATGTCTCCCTTCTCCAAATTTTATAGTCCGATTTAGTGAACCCCTCGGAAAAAGAAAAGGAAAGAGGAGCATCTCATTAAAACCCAATTCTCACTTAGTTAGGCTCACGTCGTGGTCCATGGCATGAGCAATTGGTATAGGTTTAGCCTTCTCTTGTAGGGTTTAGTATGTGATCCTTTCATTAACAATCTTTTGACAAAAAAATCAATAGTAATAGTAATGAGTTATAAATTTAGACGTTCTGAATTCAAATCTTAATAATCTCTTAGAGTTAGGCCATGAGGAATTATTCCTTATGAATACCTTGCGTATATGATCTGCCTTTAACAGAATCAAGAAAAATTAGTCGAGATTCGTGTAAATTAATTCGAATATTCCTGACCGTTGAACCAAAAGAAAAATCAATGGTAATAAATGAACGAAGGGTTTGCAAGTGAGGACGAGAGTTTGGTCGATTCTCTTGACTTAACAAAACATTAACTAGGCAATGAATATGATTGAGACCCACTTGAGATAAGGGCATGCACTGTGAAACTGACCGAAAGGGTTGTTGGCTTAGTGCCAAGTGATGCCATACACATGCATGCTTGATATAAGGGTGTGGGTCACCCTTTTTGATCAAGAAAATCTTAAAAAAACAAAAACAAAAAAGACATAAAAAAATAAATAAGACGTCTAACTGTGAATATGTGTAATTTCGTGGGTTTTTTTTTTCTCCTGATTTAGGGTTTTTCCACATCAATATGCGTAAGAGTATGTGATTCTTTTGCATATTTATTTTATATTTTTCGGATGTTGAATACCAGATCTTGGGTTAGGAAGATTAATTCCTACATGTTTGGCGTATTTTCGGATTGCGAGTGTGCCAATGTTTGGACGGACTTAAAATCTAAACACATACGATATTAACTACTCAAACAGACACAAGATTCTAAATTCGTGACTGTTTAGGTGATTGTAGTAAGGCTACATCTGAGTTCTTTTTGTATGCCTAATGGTTCAAGGATTTTAAATAATTTTTCAAATAAAAGCATAATAGACTACGCTGTCAAGAGAATAACGAGAATGAAAACAGCAAGTAAATTGAATCTGAATCTAGAAGATGAAACAAATATTGTGCTTATCATTAAATGAAAGCATTAAAAGATCACCGGAGTGATGATTACAAAGAAAGTAAAATTGCTTGGGAGCAAGAAATAAGTATTAGGTAAGTTGACTCTATGTAGAGTTTGTGTGTTTAATTGTGGATCTTTTCTCAATGGTCTGACCTCTGTTATTTATAGGATGAACTCCAACAATCGAAGCCATCATTTTTGGCCATTACTATGATCATCGTCTTTACCATTAAAATACAACGTGCACTGAACTGTCTCTAATTAGCGGCTCATGATGCCACGTTTCTTCGTTCCCCTGGATTTTAAGAATCCTATTTCTCATAAACTCTTTTATGACCGTCAGATTTTTTTCACGTATCACCCTTTGATTTTACTTATTTTGAGTGTAAACACTACCAAAACAAATGAGGGCAAAGATTCCAAACATTCTATCTTTTTGGCATATTGCTGCTGTTGACCTTGTTGAAGATTCTTAAAATTCCTGCATGAAGCAGACAAGAGATTTTTTTGGGGGAAAAAAAGAAGGTAAACTCTGCAAGGTACACTTGAGATTTCAAAGAAAGGATTTTACAGGATGAAAGACCAGAGCCATGTGTTCACATTGTAGAATTGATAGAAGTCATATTTATGAACAGAAATTCAGATCATATATCCCATGTTTTAAATGTATGATGTAGCAAGTAAAGTTTAACGATTTCAATTTCAGTCATATAAGATATCGTAAGTTTTTTTATCAAACTCTACAACTCAACAAATTATTGTTCTAACTTTTTTGAGATCGGTTATGTAAATTATGTTTCGTCGTTATGCGAGTTTTGGTCGCTCGATATAAAATGAGTGTAAGTTAATTTGCAGTCACAGATTTTAAATTTTTGAAAACAGTATTGTCAATTAAATTAGAGATGGATCCATAGAAGGCAAAAGTAAAGAAAAATATCTATGTCCATCATGTTTTGTGATTTAGATCTTATACACCAACAATTCATGTGGTCTGTCCCACATAAGCTGGATTGAAATCCTCTACATGTACTGAAATCTCTCAATTTTCTTCATGCTAAACACGTGGTTATTTCTGTTGAAAAACTTAACGAATTATCTGATTAGGGACCAAAGTGACTCAGATTGAATATTTCAGAGACTAATTTGACAAAATTAATATAATAAAGATTAAACTGACAAAACTTTGAGACCAAAATACTACTAACCCTTAACAACATTTATTCTTTAATGGGTAATCAACATCAAATTTATCAAGCAACCTATTAGGTATAGATCATTCTAGTGCACTTTATAAATGGATGATCACCCACCTTCTTTATGTCATACGAGATAAAAGATAGTGACATTAAAAGTTCAATGAAATAAATCTTCCAAAACTAAAAATCACATGTGGGGCAGCTGGTTGTGGGGATCGTTGCAGCACTCATATAGGTGGAGGATATTTTTGCTAAAAGACACCATAAGGTGATACATGAGATATTATCTTTGTTTTTAGGAAAATATCTTTGCACACCCAAAAAGAAACAAAGACAAAAGAAAATCATGAAGACATGTTGGAATGATTATGGTATGACAAATTATGATAAAATTAGATAAAGTTATGATTCAAATAGGTTAAACTATGACTCAATCATACCGTCTTACGATCAAGTTAAAAAAAAAAACTTGGGTTTGATCCCAATTTTCTAAGATCGATTCTAAACTGTTTAGGATTAATCGATAACTTTGACCTCGTTAAGTTGTAACTTTTTTTTGAACGAAGTTTAACCGTAGATATCTCTATCTTGGGGTAATGAAAATTAATGCGCATTTCCATGAGGATTAGAAGAAGTGTGTTCTTGTGTCGGCCTGATGAAACTTTCTTTGTAAGTGCATGAATTCTTTTAAACGTGTAAGTGGCACTACCTGTGGGGTATAGAATTAATGGTGTGAACACCCCAACAATTTCTTGCTTTCCTTTTATTTCCCCTCCACTGGGTGTAATGGTGAGGATCTACCCCCACAACCCTATAGGCAAAACTTTTTAATTTTCTATTATTTATTTATAATAAATGTTGCTATCTTGGGTTCCAAGTAACAATCTCCATGCCTTTTTTTGAAAAAAATAATAATAAAATCTTGTAGAAAATGACGCTCACAGATATGGCATGCTTAGCACATTTTTGTGGAAGTTTTTTTTTTTTTTTTGGTTCGACATTTAAAGGTGTTTGAGCTAGTTTACGCGCACTTCGACTAATCTCTCTTCGATCCGGCCAAAGACAGACTATTCAGGCCGGAATTAGAGTATTCATAAAAGATAAACCTCTCATAGTCTGACCTTAAGGGGTTGCTAAGATTCAAATTCAAGATGTCTGAATTTACAGTTTATCTTTATTACCACTTGAGATACCTTTAGAGTTTATTTATTTATTTTTTTTTTTGTGGAAGTTGAAAGATTATATCATGAGCCTTGTTCTTATATTTTTTACCTTTTAACTTCACTATCACTATTTTTGAAGATAGATGATGAATACATATATAGTATCCTCACATCGATGTTTAAACAAAAAATTAACAAGTCGATGGAGCTTGAAAAAGATATTTAAAGCTTGTCACGATCTTGAACCAATCCCAAAAATAATCTTCACGAATGGATGAACACAAAAGAAAAAGAAAAGGGATGGAAAAAGAGAAGAAGATAAAATGAAATTAACCACGCACCAAAGTCTAATAGGTCACTTTGAATCATCCTATTATTCTTGATAAATAAAACAAATGAGTTACACCCATATCTATATGGTGAAGATACAATCATATCTCAATGAGATAAACAAGAAATTCGGAGAGAAAAACTGAAAGTCAAAATCACTTTGGTTGATATCTTTTTTTGGAGGGTGAGTTTGGTTAATTTCAAGAAATCATATGATCTTATTTTCAATACCTTGGACAAAAAAAATCAATAAGCCGAGTTTAAACAGAATATCTAAAACTTGTCACAATCCCAAATCAATTCAAACACTCTTTAAATGAACGAACCCGATTAATCTAACTAGTGTGGGAAGAGAATGATGTGAACACCCCAACAATTTCTTGCTTTGCTTTTATTCCCCTCTCCACCCCTAGAACCCTGTGGGCTAAACTTTAAATTTGCTTTTATTTATTTATAGTAAATGTTACTATCCTCGGGTTCCAAGTGACAATCTCCATGCCTTTTTTTGAAAAAAAAAAAAGGTAATATCTTGTAGAAAATTAGGTTTACAGAAGATTGGAGCTATGGCATGCTTAGCACATTTTTGTGGAATTTGGATGCAATTTTATATCATGAGGACCATACAAGATCCTTCACGGAACTTTGTTCTGATCTTTTTGACCTTTTATAACTTCATTATCAATTTTTTCGGAGATGGTCGATGCTTGGACAAAATTAATAAGTTGAGTTTGAACTAAATATCTAAAGTTTGTCACGATCCTGAGTCAATCTCAAACACCCTTCACGAATGAACAAACACAAGAGAGAAAGAAAATAGAAGGGAAAAGAGAAGAACACAAAAGGGAATGGACCACACACCATCACATTGAATCATCCTATTAGTAATTAAAAAAAAAAATGAGTTACACCCTCTCTACATGGTGAAGATACAATCATGTCTCTGTGAGATAGAAAAGAATCAGAGAGAAAAACTGAATCCAAAATGACTTTGGTTAATCTCCGTTTTTGGAAGTTATGAGTTTAGTTGATTTCATCAAATCATATGATGACAAAGAAATCAATAAGTCGAGTTTGAACATGATATTTGAAACCTATCACGATGTTGAGTCAATCAAAATCGTTTTTTGCAAGCAAAAGCCCTAACAATCTCATACTCAGTTTGGTTCATTTGCACACGTATTTCTATTCTAATCTCGAATGTCCACTAGTAATTATTCTAATCTGTCTCTTTTGGTCCCAGGCGTGTGCTTTGTATGTCCATTACATGAAAGATACTTAGGATCCAATCTCATTCCCCAAAGAAGTACAAAATTCTTTTTTGTAATGATCATTTATGCTGTCCAAGTATAGGAGATTGGCTTTTTCAAGAACTCAAAATGGAAACGTAATCCACAATTTTCAAACCACCAGACAAGCATTCCCTTCCCCTTCTCATTTTCTTACAGTCACCATCTTCTTTTGCCACCCCCACCCTCAAAAAGCACATTGCTTAAACATTCCCTTTGTTTTCTTTTCAAAACTTTCCAACTTTGTGGCTTCTAGAATGGACCTCAGAGATGGGGTCCATCGTCGGCTGATGTGGCACTGTGACAATGACATGTGTCATCGGAGTGTTGGACAGCACCGCCATGCAGACTTCTCTCTTGGTTTTTCTAGTTTCTTTTGACTGATTAAGCAGTAAGTGAGGTTTGTAATTGCATGCTTAAGTCTTCTCACCATTGGTTTTCTTAAGGGTGTTTGTTAATGATGCTTTGATGTTTAATATGTTGTGGGCCATCATTGATGTTACAAGTGTATGTTGAGATTCACGTTGCTCGTATAGTTTCAAGGGTTTAGCTGACTTTAAATTGTAAACATTTATAGTGAACACGGTGCTCGATTCCCCCATTTCCGGAACATTTGCAATCCGTACCAATGATTGACAGTTCTAGGTGGACTCTTTAAGCAGTGGTTTGACATTTTGATATTAATCTTGGTTTTTAAGAACAGTGTGTGTGATTAGAGTAACGATGACTAAACTAATTGTGGTGACTCACGAGGAGGAGTGAGTGCTTTAAACCTTGTTTGTTTGAAGAAAAAACTCCTTATGAGAAGTGATTTAGATATGGAGTTGATGGAGAGTGGTAGATTAGATTAGACATAACAATGAGTTGAAGTTGGATATGGTGTTTACGGGGAGTAATGAATCAGACTCGATGCAGTATTTAAATCCAACTTGTAGTATTTTAGTCTATTTTGATTACAATGAATTAAGGACTTATTGGCTGTCATGGAGACTAATTTGGCGAGTGGGGTAGCTACTAGTTGATACATTGGGTAACGACTATTTGATGCATACTCAAGAATGACCGAGGCTCTAGATTTATTATTTCCTAAATTTATTCCAAAAAGAAAGAAGAAAATAAGGGAGAATTATAGAAAAATTGTGTACCAAGTTCAAATGGTTAGGCTAAGGTTTTCAGGTCTGGTAAGCCTAGCACTACAGGGCATTCCTAGAGTAGAAAGCAATGTTAGCTGTTAGTAGTGTTGGAACTAACACCTAATTCAATCTTCCACAAATCATGAAAGCAAGCATTTCAAACTGAGAAAAATGGTGTAGAACTACCCTTAGGGATCGTTTCGTAAGTTTTATTATTTTTGGATTAGATTGGGTTAGGTAGATCAATCCAAACTCATCCAACTGGGTTTTGAAAATAGGTTTGGATAAAAATGTTATTTTATCCCATGTTTGGAAAATGTTGAATTGTAATAGAAAAAAATATGTGGAGGCCACAATATGGATTGTCTTTTGACTTTAATGCCCTTCATTCAACTCATTTTTTATTCATTACATGAATCTATATAATAAAGTACAATATAATTCAAATTTCAAAGATAAACAAAATAACTTTTATTTTTAGTAGTTGAGATCTCTTTAAATTTTATTTTAAAATTAATCTGATGACTAATATTAACACCCCAAATTTAATAGAGAAATATGCTCATAAGAGTGTATTTGAGGTAACTTTTTAAAAACACTTATAGGATTTTTAACTTTTCATAAATATTTAAAAGAAAAAAAGTAGTATTTAGAACTATCTCACCACTGTCACTCCACTACCACAACTACAACCACCACCACCACCACCATTACCACTGCCACCACCATGCTACCACACACCACCACCTTAGCTTCAACAACCACCACCACCGTCACCATGCTACCAACACTACAACACCCGCCGCCCAACCACCACAATCACCACTACCACCATTTCTATCGCCTCACCGCTACTATTATCACCGCTGCCGCCACCCTACCCCCACCACCACCAACCCCACCTCCAATGTCATCTCACCACCATCTCTTCTACAACAACCATCACCACAATCATCATCGCCACCATCACCACCCCACAACTACCCCACCACCACCATTCCTTCATCGTCTCTCACCATCACTACCATCGCTCGCTTCAACTACAATCGGTGCTTAAATTATTTTCTCTTTTATTTATCTTTGTAATTCGATTTTGAATATAAGTATAAATATATTTATTGTTGATCATTTTTTATTATTACTCCGTGCTTTCAGGCACGGGAATAACTAGTATTTTAATAACTTAAATCATAATCCCAATGAACCATGGGTTTATTTTAAACCCACATACATGGGGTAAAATTCACTATTCATATTGGGTAGGGAACAGCCCAATTATTTAATCCCTTTGCTTAAAAATGAACTAAACATAGATTATGTGTGGACGTCGAACTATTTTTTCTCAATCCCACCCACTAATCCACCTTAAACCGATGAACCAATCAGTCCCAAAAAGTATTAATGTCCAATCATGAAGGCAGTGGCACCGACCAAACTCAGCCCAGAGAGGCCTAAGCAACCAAACTGTTATGCACTTGTACTTTGCTAAAAGGTTGGTGAGTTAATGGGAAATGATAAGTATAGCTGTACAGAGTGTGAAATAGGGCACATTGGGCGGCAGTGATGTGGTGGGGGTAGGGGGTGGTAGTGATTGTGATGGTATAGGCGGAGGTGATGGTTGTGGTGGCAGCGACACTGGTGTTATGGGTGGTAGAGCTGTGGCAACGCTAATGGTAACATATATATATTTTAATAACTTATCTATGGCTTAAATTTGGTGTGATCCAATCCATTTTAATTCATTCATGAAACGGGTTGAAATGAATTGAATTCTAATTACACCCAACAAAGCACATAACCAGTCCAACATGCCCTGAACTTGTCCCATATAAACAATTGAGATTGAAAGAAATAAGTCAATTCGAACGAGAAAAAAAACATGAAAAAGGAAAAAATGCAAAACAAATATTACTTGAAAAATACTTTCAAAAAGGCGTTATCAAACAGAACTTTACAATTTTTTGAAAGTACTTTAGTACATATAGTGGCCAAAAATATGATGGAAATGTTTAATCCAATGAAATTGCATGGCTGCAAGAGATCTTCCTGTTAAAAATCTTGACTGACACTTCCCATATTGTTATTGTAACTATGTGATCCATTCCACGATTCAAGGTCACGGTATTGGTCATCAATTCGGAGAGTTTGAGATATATCGATCGCGGTATCATGTAGCGATATTAGACGATACAACCTAAAAAATGTTGAATATAATGGAAGATTCAGGTCAGCATTGTGAAAATGTGTCGGTGAATTGGTAACTTGGGATTGACTCGGATACAATTCATATGACTAGGTCGAATCATGCGAGACTTGGAATTTATACATATCATGTAACGGTATCACCTCGAAAGGTGCGGAGTTAGATATAAATGGGCCGCTACTTTGAACCACGATCTATTCCATTATCCGATTTGAACTTAAACTACCATGCAACAGCTTCTGCTTGGACTGCTAAAAATTGAAAAAGGAAGTTTCTGAGCTGAAGTTCTGATTTCCATTCCTGATGGAAAATCAAAATAAGTGTAACAGTCCTTTCTGAACTTGTCACCAATCCTGCTCGTTCCAGTTAGCTCTCTCAGGTCCAACTGAAACCATTCAAGTCAAATTGCTTGCAACTTAAAGCAGCATCATTTTCAACGTGGGCGTTTAGATCCAGTTTAGGTCCAAAATAAGGCACTTTGTATCTTTGCGATGACATCTTCTCGTTCTCTAGTTTAGCCAAACTCCCCTCTGGATAGCTGCTGTTGGCATTCCATGTTCCCCCTTGAAATCCAATGCTCATTGATAAATTGCTAGAATTTGTTTTCATAGCAAACTCTTTTTCTCTGTCTCCAGCCATTGTGGAACCACACTTGTGATTCTCTTTCATGTCTTCAGGGCATCTAAAGTCAGCCTGCTGTAGCCTTAGCTCATTGCCAATATCTTTTGGCTCAATGGGTGCACTTCGAGTCAGAGGTTTCAACATCAGGTTATTGTGCATCTCTTGGTCCCTCAGAGAACCTTCACAGTAGGTCAAGCAACTGTCTACTGAACAATCTGTTGGCTGTGCTCTGTGTGTTTGCTGTGGGCATAAACTTGACAGCTCGTGCATCCCTGAAAATGCTGAATGCAGGCATTGGGTGGATACTTTGGAAGCCAATTCAGATAACTGAACCTTGGCAGCCTCTAGTCCAACTGTTCCCAAGTCCTGTCGTCCAAGGGTTTCCTGTGCTTTCTCCAGCACTGCCTGTAGATATTTACCTTGAGCCTCTATCCGGAGCTGTAAATGTCGTTGTACCTGTATCAGTTCAGAATAGATCTTGTTTAGAATGAAGCTGGGAAATTCCTTACAAACTTTAAGGCATCCCTAGATAGGAACAAAAGAACAATGACATTGTAGAAGTTTAATACACTATACAATTCTTATCTAAAGATATTATGGTGGTCGTTATCATAGTCTTAAGTGTAAGGAAAAATTTGTTTCTAATTATATGTTCTGCTTGTGACTTATAACAAGAAATGCCGATAGTACTATAGTGCTATCAGTTAGACAGTTTTTTGAATCAGTATTATTTTTGGATACTCTTCATTTTATTAATGCAAATATGTGCTTATAGCTGCTAGTATTTTTTCCACTGTTGTTTGAAGGACTGCTGGTATTTAGGAAAATCTTCGGTATTTTTACCTCTAGCTGCTCATGTAGTCTTCGCTGCACTTCAATTTGCATCTGTAGTGCTTCATTCATATGTAAGCTTCTGAATATAACATCTAAAAGTTAGAGTAATCTCATGAACATAGGGTAATATCAATTGGAAAACAATTTTTTGACAATTCAGTAGATTGAATAACAGAAATAATATGAAATGGATTTTTTGCCTGCTTACTTGTTTGTTTGGGACCCAATGCTTGGATTACCCATAGGGATTCCATTTGCCTCAGATATCCTCTCTCCGACCACTGCAATCGTGTCCAAACTCGTTAAGTTCTGTTATACTTGCTTCTCAGCAATAGATATAGTATTAAAAATAGCAGCTCAAAATTCTTGAACTTCTTACCAATTTTGTTGGTCCCACTGTTATCTTGTCCATGGAGATTCTTACTGAGTCTGTACTTCTGCCAGGCCAAATGTGGAAGAGTGTAGTCAGTCTTCTCATAATATTAGAACCCCTATCTATTGCCAACTCCCTTCACTCTCAAAAAAAAAATAATAATAATAATAAATGAAAGATAGAAGGGAAAAGGTTCCTTGCAATATATTCTTGCATGTTTCACGTCCTGACAACATGCCATGTCCAGAGCATGGTATTTAAAAATAGTAGCACAAAATAGCTGCCCTCAAATTCAAACATGCAACCTTACGATTGCTATGCCAGCATTTCAAAACTACACCAGGCAATGGCTCCTGGTTGCCACTGTAATTTGTAAAAATTTGAAAAGACGGTACTGGATAAGGCCTATCTTCTGTTGTGGATCAATTTTAAAGTAACACCGGGAGGTTAAACCTATTTACCTGAAGATGACTCTTTAGGTGGTATAAGGTAAGTCCCTGAATCCCCATAAGTTTCAAAACTGATTTTGGAGTAGCCTCTGCAACAGAAGAAGATATATCTAAGTTAGGATAAGCAATGTAAACATTTGTTTCCTGGTGCTTTGTGAGCATAAACTTATTGTATGCACTCACTGTCTGCTCCACCAAGCTGATTAACTGCTTCTATGAACCGCTCATGAAGATCTGGTGTCCATTTTAGTCTAGGCTTTGCATCGATTGAAAGGACGAGTCCTGACTCTCCCATGCCATTCCCATTCCCATTCCCACTTTGCAGGAACATATGTCTTTCGGAAGGGATGGGAATTCTTGTGGAACGATGGATGGTCTTTCCTTGTTGGTGATGATGATGATACATCTTCTGTCTTGGCAATGAGAATATGCAATTAGCTTCACGTGAGGAGTAAAAAGATATGATCCATCTACTTCAAAGTACTTGTAATTGTACCTGAAAAGTCCGTATGTCTCTTGATCCAATCTTCCCAGACCTGAAATGTGAATACGTCTTGATGTAAAGAAACTGTTTAGTACAGCTCTTATATATCTCTAATTTTCTTGACCGATTCTCACAAAACGAAGGTGAGCTCAAGAGCAGTCATTATAAAGAAGTAGGGAGGGAGACAGAGGGCATTCAAGTGCAGTATAGAATATTGGACAGGGGTAACAGAACACATGACTCAATCCAATAATCAGTGTCTCGAAAAGAGATCTTGTCCTCCCAGTTTTGTGCGTATGTGGGTCCTGTCCTGCAACTCCACTTTCCGTTCTCAGACAGCAGTATCCATTTCAACTCCTCCCCAACATAAGTTCCTGGAACACTTAACACCTTATAATAGGTACCAGGATAAATCTAAAAGAGAGGCCATTTTTTTCTCTCCTGTCCATTCGTTGTCTGAAAAGTTATTCCCGGATCTAAGAGTGGAACTTTTGGACATGGAGTGGAGAAATCAACTGTCTCTGATGTCTTGAAACCTTCAAAGCCACACTCTCTTTCACAAGGAAGATTCTATTGACTGAAGCAACCAGAACATCGAATTAGATACATACAATAGAAAGGATGAAAAGTGGAGGAGAGATGCTTCTCCTTTGGGATGGTTTGAAGGCCAGGAATGGAATAAGGAACACATTCCTTTTTGTCTCCTTCAGCAAGTTTGGAACTTATGCAGCCTAGACTGTATTAAAATCAAGGTACGAGGGTCCCAATAATCTTCTCCACTCTTCAATTGGTAAAACACAACAGAACTGACAAATTCGATGCCTCTGGGACCCTTTCAAAAGAGAATATAAAGTATTGTACTTGTTTCCATACTTGCATTTGATTGAAAACATACAAGCCGTGGCCTTGAGAGGACCACTCCCCTTGCCCTTGACTTGACCTTAATTGGCTTTGCAGATTCTTTGGTATGGATCCACGCATCCTTGTTTCTCTATGTGCTAATTACCTTCTTTATTCTTTTGAGATGATGAATTAGTGCTTTTCAGGAACTGCTCTACGTATCTTTACAATTTTGCATGAATAGTCATGTGTATTTCATGAAACAAGCATACTTGCATTCTATTTCTAAATGCATATCTTAACTTTTATATAATACATATGATTACCTGCCTCATATGCATTACATAAATTCTGGTTAAACAAGCTTCATATATCATGGAGGCTACATGCTGCTGTAACCTCTTCACATTTCTTTATCAGGCTATATGACAGACGAATCAAATGGATGCGTAAACTGTTTTATAGCTTAACAGTTACAATAATGCACAGTGGTTATACAAATATCCTTTACATATATAATACAATGAATAATGCCAACTTGATCAAAAGCTAATGCAGAATAAATTCACTTATTAATTAGTAATGGAGACTGGATCTGCCAACTCACTGTTCTTCCAAGATTGAAAAATAAAAGTTGTGAATAGAATGCCGACATTACTGATTTCAATATGCGCATACAGCAATGCTAGCTTGCTCGTGTCAAAAGAAGCATTTCAAGATTAGTCAGAATTTATAAAACCTTTTATTTCCTCTTCCTCTTCATGTTATCGTTATCATTTCGTCATCATTGCTACAGTATCTATAATTCTATTAGTTATGATTAGAGTATACCTATTTTCATATACAGAACAATATCTGCATGTAATTCCCATCGAACTTTTCAGAAAGATCAAGTTATTCTCATATATCAGGATATTTTATGCAGTTTGGAGGAATCTATGGAAGACTTTAGGTAAAGTATTAAAGCAAATTTCTCTAATAGTTTGCTGGCATGTGGATAGGAATATATTGCGGAAGGGGAATAATCCTGTGTCTTGCCGGTACATTGTTGGATAGCTGCTGAAAATAAAAGCATGCCAGGTACATTGATCACTTCACTGATAGTATATCAATGGCTAACTATGACAGCTTTCAAACATTAATGGATGTCACTTGACAGCATAAATGAATACATCCAAATTTTTTTATGCTAAAAAAATAGCTCGACATATGAACCTATTGCCAGTATATAGGTGTGCATATTATGGAATTTGAAATCCACAAAACTGAGTTTTGTTCAAGGACCAGCTAACCATGTTATTGAGAGGAGTATCGGTTCTGTAACCCCATGTATTGATCAACTGGTAGAGTTTGTTGAACATCCATATTGTCCTGTGATTGTCCTTGATTATAGTCTGTCTTCTTGTAATTTACCCTCTTCGTGTGATGCAAGATGCTTTTGATTGGTTAGGTAAAAATTCATTAAATTTAGCTGCGTTTATGAGTTTATGTCAACCAGAAGTAGAACAAACTTTATACTAAGCTGTAACATTCATTTCATGTCTCTAGAGGACCCAATGATCTTTTCTGTTAATGGCACATGTAAAATACTTAACATCTTTTCCCTGATATTGCCATAAAGCTATGCTATTGTCCCTGTGAATTGGTGTGTGCTCGTGTACGGTATGAAAGGGTAGCACATACTTTTTACCACGGCAATTCTAAGTTCTGTTAACTTCCTCTGTACGAAGCAATAATATTCTCCACTTTTGAAAGGAAAAACATGGTTTTGTTGTTCTTTCTTGTACTTACATTCCTTTTTTGAGGCTTTTATGTGAGCATAATATTTTATGTTGAGGGCAAGAAGAAGCTAACTGACAAAGGAACATATCTCATTGGGGAATTGTTAGAGTATGTGTAGCTCATATATTGTTGTGTGCATAGCGGAGCCCGCGACGGCATCTGCCCTGCGGGATTTGTATAAAAGGGACGTTGATTAGTTGGGGGTGCGGGGGCAACCCCCGCGGTACGATACAGGGATATTTTTGTAAATACGTCCGTATTAGGGTTATATAAATACTTAAGATGTAACCTTACTTTGAATAATGAAAAAGAACGGCCGCTTACTCTCGTGGATGTAGGCACATTGCCGAACCACGAAAATCTCTGTGTGTTATTTTCTCCTGCTTTCTTAATTGTTTGATTTCTTACTATTCACCATAATTGTTGCACGATCACAACAGGAATAATTTTATGCAATAGTAAATCATTAGCGAGAACCCGTGTAAGACGCTTATTGGTTGTGGTTTGTTGACCACACGTGACAGCGTGTGGCTGGGGGGAAAAAAAAGAAAGAAAGAAATGACCACAGAATGCTATTCCTTGTGGAAAAAAGTCTGGGGGGAAAAGTTAGATTCTGTGGAATGGAATTCCAGAATCCTAACTCAAATTAAAGCCAATGGGTCATATTCTCAAGTCAAGAATTTTCTTATTCCTTCCTCCTCAAGGCCACAAAAAATGGGTTCCCACTCAACCTGTATCCTTCATCTTAATGCATATAGGTGTTAAGATGCCTTTCAACATGCATAAATTAATGCCATTTGTGTAAATTGTGCATAATTAATGTTTGTTTTCTCACAAATTCTGCCACTTGTTCAAGACATATCTGATATGTTTTGAGCATTGTTTGGGTTTTAGTGAGTGTTTGTTTGCTAGAATTCTGTTGTTGAACTACTCTTGCAATCATGGTCCATTGCCATGGTGGTGGTCAGACCCTGAGGTTGAAGGAGTAGTCGGTACAAATTTAAACACCCTGTAGCAAAACGAAAAAATATTGTGGTTCCATGGCAATGGTATCTGCAATACTTTATTCTGAATCACCTGAGAAGGCTAACAAGAGAAAGATTAGGAGCCTCTAAGACTGATATAGTTCTTCTCCTTAGAGATGGTAGATCTCTAACCACCTTGGGAACAAAAATAATACCATTGTCAAAGTCGTCGTAGCACAGTTGGTTAAGTGTTAATGTATGCAGAGATGGAAAGATTTCATTTGTTTTAACTCGAGGGATCTCGTATACTTTCTTAGGGATAGGAACTTTTTATGTTTTTAGTCAATTTTTTTCTCTTTGACAGTGTAACCAATTCTAAAAAAGAAAAAAGAAAAGAGAAGTGTTGGCATGTCATGTTAAGGTAGACGAAAAGTAGGAGTTCAAAACCAATCGCTAGCCATGAGAAAAAATTCTTTTTGTGATGTTTAATCTTGTCTTCATCATTGGCGGGAACTTTGTTGTCAATTTTTTTTATAGATTAGGTATCTAACCCACAAAAGAAAAGGTCAAAATCAAGCCAGCATAGATCATCTTGAATAGAGATATAAACTTTTACTCAAATTTAAAATTAAAAAATGGTAAAAAAAAGACTTAATTTAATACAAAATACTTCAATGGAGAAACTCAAAGTTAAAAGATGACTCAGCAGTCTACTGTTGGACCTTTACATCACGGTCCCAACTTTATCACCCCCTCCCCATGTAATATTCAATGAACTTGTCAAAAAAAAAGGTTAAAAAATGACAAACTCAAATTTAAAGTATGATAGAATATAACCATAGATTTTTAAAGGAAAATGAAATCTAACCATTAATGATTTAAGTAAAAATTTGAGTCTCCCTCAATTTAGTATTTGCTTGGATGTACATTGGAGAATATTTTTAGTGATTTTTTTTTATCAAATTTAAATTTGGGTTCAGAAAAAAATAAGAGTTAAGGATTAAATGTTGCATAAAACCAGGGGTGAAGTTAGAATTTTTTTATACTAGGGGGGAAGGGGTAACCATAAGAAATAATATAGGGTCTCAATTAAATTTCCATTACTTTTGTGTGAGCCACTCCAATAGTTTTCAAAAAATACCACCAAATTTAAGGAGCTGCATGACAATTTTTACACTTATTTATTCCGTCGGCGTGGGCATGGGCGTGGGGGGGGGGGGGGGGGGGTGTTCTAAGAAATGATAACCTCTTTGGTAAATTATATTTTATACTCTTTGATAAGGACGAAATTTTAGGCATGGGCCACGACTAGCAAAAGGATAACCCAATAATAAGAAACCAAGTCCTCGCCCTAGGAGCACCCCTCCATGCCAAGTGTCCAAAGGACAGGGAGACCATCTCTGATGCCTATGGCAGCTGCACCCTCTTAGACACAAAGAGTGGTGGTGCACGTAACAATCTAGAGATCGTGGGTATAGCAGCGCTGAACGACAGCGACTGTTGCAGGACAGTGATGGGGGATCCCATAGAATCAACAGAAAGGTATAGGGAGCCATAGGGAACCCTAGAAGGAATGATTGGTATAAATAGAACAATGTCAGTCTACCAGTAGAGGACTCCCCACTATATTTCTCAACCCTAGATACACAATGAACTAAGCATAAGCCCTTGTAAAGACTCAGTGCCAACAATCTAAACATACTCACCTTATCTCAATATACGACCTTAAGGAGCAAGAGACTCCATTACAGTGGACGTAGTCTCAGTCTTTCAGCTAAGGTGAATCACTTACACTCTGTGTCTTTCATTGTTCACAAGTCAACCTCAAACTCGATTGAACTCACTAATCCAAGTAACAACACATCGAATGGGCTTGGGCTATTATTTACGAGACCCAATCAGTTGGCGCCGTCTTTGGGAACAGTTTTCATTGTTTTCCTTTTGAGTTTTTATCTATTTGATTGTTTCAACTTGGAACATGAGTAAAACTCATGTCAATCCCCAAGTCCACCAAAACATACCAGATAACTTTTCAGTCCCCGAAGTAGCCGCCGAGGATCACCTCCTAGTGGCAAACCACCCCCCACTCAATGAACTACAGACCTACCATCGAACTACAATGCAATTGATAAAGTAGAACCAAGAACTGATGGAGTGGATACAGACACATCAGCTCCCTCGGTTCCCACCAGCTCGACAAGAGCCCCCTCCACCCCCAGGAGAACATGACACCCCTCATCAAGAGTGCCAAGCTCCACCAAATGGAGTCACTGAACTCCATGAGCGCAACCACTCTGGGGAAAATCACCAGAGGAGACGCCCCAAAGAACACGACGAAGATGAAGCCTACAGTCAGGCTAGAGCCACCTTCCCAGAAGACAAACCCCATCCCCCGCTAGATGTCAATGATAATACGTGGGAGCAAAAAATTTGCGAACTCCAATGGGAGCTGGGCAACGTAAAAGAGGTGGTTAAGGGAAAGACCCCCGACACCATGGACACTTTGGTCCAGCAAATCGAGTTGTTGTTCACTCCGAGGTCCTTCATTTTTCTCTCCCCTAGAAGTTTCAGATGCCATCGATAGATGTGTTCGATGTGACCAAAGACTTGGTTGACCACTTGAATTCCTATAAAAATCAGATGAAACTCCAAGGGTATCCAGACCCAATCCGCTGTCGAGCTTTTGTCATCACCCTTAAGGGGTCAACAATAGCCTAGTTTAACAAGCTACAACCAGCGTCGGTCTTCTCTTTTAGGGAACTATCAATATAATTCTTGTCGCACTTCATCGGAGCAAGGACGTACAGGAAACCATCCTACCACCTTCGAAGCGTCAAATAGGGACCCAACAAATCCCTCAGAAGCTACGTGCAACATTTCAACCAGGAATGTCTAACGGTGGAGAGAGTGGACGACAAGTTTGCGTTGACCACCTCCATGTCCGAGCTCGAAATGTAGTCCAAGGATCTCCTCTTCTCAATCGCAAAGAACCCTCAAGCCACTATGGCCGAGGTATTGGCGAAAGCCGAGAAATACATCAATGACGAAGAGGCCCTCCGCTTGAAAGGAAGCTCGATAGCGACAAAAGGAGACAAGAAGAAGAGGGACCATAGTTTCAAGAAAGAGAAAAGACATGATCGGTCCCCGAGATGGCTGCCCCAGATGAAGCCCGACCCCAGTAGGCGGGGTGCCTCCAAATACAGCAAGTACCACAAAGACACAGACCATGAGACAAACGACTACATCTAACTCAAGAAGGAGATCGAATACCTAATCTAGAGGGGACACCTGCACCACTACGTGGCAGGAGAAGGAAGAGCACAGAACAATCAAGGGTGGAAAGCCCAAGCTATCGCAGTACCTCCTCAGCAGCATCAACAAGCTCTTGGCAAAATTTGGGTCATCTCGGGGGGTTTCGCAGGAGGGGGTGAGTCCAGCTCAGCGCAGAAGGCGCACACCAGAAGAGCCCGATCGAAAGACTTCCTTGAGGTTCAAGTCATTAGTAAAGCACCCCACCGAGATGTGGAGATCACTTTTTTCGACGCAAATATCGAGTGGTGCTAGCACCCGCATGACGACCCCCTGGTTATAAAGGTGATCATCGTGAACAAAACTATACATCGAGTTCTTGTCGATAACGACAGCTCGGCCGATATCATTTTTTTATCTGCCTTTGATCAGCTCGGTATAGAAAGGTCAAGGCTCAAACCCGTGAAAACCCATCTCCTGGGTTTCTCAGGTGAAAGAGTCCTGTCAGTCGGTTCTATCCTACTCGTTCTCACCGTAGGAGATCAACCTTGCCAAGTTACAACCACCGTCCGTTTCCTGGTGGTGGATGCCCCTTCTGCCTACAATGTCCTGTTGGGAAGGTCGTCCCTCATCTCCATGAAGGCGGTACCCTCAGCTTATCATTTGGTGATGAAGTTCCCCACCGATAATGGGGTCGTTATGGTCAAAAGAGACCAGCGCCTCACTAGGGAGTGTTATGTGGCATCAATGAGGCAAAAAGAGGTAGAATCAGTCCAACTGGAGGACTTAGATATGAGGGATAAGTTGGAAACCTAGCCTACCCCCACAAAGCAAATGGAACCCGTGCAGCTGGATGAGGACTCAGAGCACATAGTCATTGTGAGTTCCATGCTGCTCCCTCTCATTAAGCAGAAACTTATCTCATTTCTAAAAGACAACGTTGACATTTTCGCCTGGAGACAAAAGGATATGGAAGGGATAGATCCTACGGTGATTACACATAGGCTTAGCATTGATCCAAACTGCAAGCCGGTGCGGCAAAAAAAGAGTTTGACACCGGATAGACAGAAAGTCATTAATGAGGAGGTAACAAAGTTGCTAAGAGCCAAAACCTTCAGGGAAGTAGATTACCCGACCTGGCAACTTTGCATCGACTTCACCGACCTGAACCGAGAATGGCCCAAGGATAATTTCCCATTGCCCCGAATCGACTTATTAGTCGATGCTACAGCTGGACATGAGCTCCTCAACTTCATGGATACTTTCTCAGGGTATAACTAGATCAGAATGAACCCGAACAACCAAGAGAAAACTTCGTTCGTCACAGAACAAGGGATCTTCTGTTATCATGTTATTCTTTTCGGACTGAAGAATATCGAGGCCACCTGTCAAAGGTTGGTCAACAGGATGTTTCGTGAAAAGCTCGGCTCGACCATGGAGGTATATATAGACGATATGCTTGTGAAGTCACTCAAAGTCGAGACCCACATTCAACACCTCGAGGAGGCATTCGGAATTATGTGACAATATAGAATGAAGTTAAACCCGGCAAAGTGTGCCTTTGGGGTATCAACAGGCAAGTTCTTGGGTTTCATAGTCAACAGCAGAGGGATTAAGACGAACCCAGAATAGGTAAAGGTTGTCCTCGAGATGAAAGCCCCCACCAGCACATGAAAAATACAGCGCCTGACCTGAAGAATAACAACATTCAACCAATTTGTATCACGTTTCAGCAATAAGTGCCAGCCTTTTCTTCAAGGTTTTGAAGGCAGCCTTTTGGTGGGATGAAAAATCTGAAGAGGCTTTCCAAGTCCTCAAGGCTTCTTTGGCTTCTACACCGGTGCTAGTGAATCCTTAAGAAGGAGAGATCTTGACCCTTTACTTGATTGTTTCTAACTTCGCAGTCAGCGCGACATTAGTAAAAGATAAGGATTGGAGACAACTACCGGTTTACTTCTGTAGTAAGGCCCTCAAAGGAGCTGAGGAAAGGTACCCAAACATGGAGAAGCTCGTACTAGCACTCTTGTTAGCAGCTTGGAGGCTGAGGCTATATTTTCAAGCCCATACCATCGAGGTTCCAAAGGACCATCCAATGAGGCAGGTCCTGCACAAGCCAGAAGCCTCTGGAAGGCTGGTGCAATGGGTAATAGAGCTTAACGAGTTTGACATCAAGTTCAAGCCCAGGACCGCGGTCAAGGGACAAGTCCTCGCGGACTTCCTCTTTGAGTTTATCTCCCCACCTAAAGAAAACGAGGAGAGTCAGGACTGTGTCCCCAACGTGTCGACCTGAAAATTATATGTGGATGGAGCATCAAACGCCCAAGGAAGCAGGACTGGCCTCATCCTGACTTCACCAGAGGGATATGACTTGGAATACGCTCTGAGATTTAATTTTCAAGCATCCAACAACGAAGCCGAGTACGAAGCCCTCATTGCTAATCTAAACCTGGCCTTGTCCATGGAAGCATAGTAGATCGTGATCTATAGTGACTCGCAACTAATGGTCAGGTAAGTCAAAGAGGAATACATCACTAAAGAGGAGAAGATGACACTCTACATGATGAAAGTGCGCAGTTTGTTGAAGAAGTTTGTATTGGCCGAGCTGGTCTAGATACCACGGGAAGCCAATGCCCCGGTTGACGCCCTAGCCAAACTAGCCACCACTGCTGACCATGATTTACCGAGACAAATACCCATCAAGGTCCTTGCTCAGCCTAGAGTACAGCTCAAGGAAGAGCAAGCTAGTGAAAATCAAGTCATGTTAGTTTAAGAGAGCACTTCGTAGATGGACCCTATTATATCCTTCCTATAAGATGGAGTACTGCCAGACGACCCGAAGAATGCGTCAAAGTTGAGAGCCAGAGCGGCGAGATTCATGCTAGTCCAAGGTAATCTATACAAGAGAGGTTTTTCCTTTCCACTTATGAAATGTGTGTCAGGAATGGAGGTGGACTATATTCTAAGAGAAATTCGCAAATGCATGTACGGGAACCATATTGGCACAAAGACCATGGCAAGCAAGACACTACAACAAGGTTACTTTTGGCCAACCATGACTAAGGATGCCAAGGAAATAATGAAGAGATGTCAAGCCTGCCAGATCCACAGCAACCTGCCTCACTGTCCACCCAAGCTGTTCACCCCCATGGTCAGCCCTTGACCTTTTCAATAGTGGGGGCTGGATATGTTAGGGTCCCTACCAGTCGGGGCGGGCAATGCAAATTCATCGTGATTACGGTAAATTACTTCACCAAGTGGACAGAAGCCGAGCCTCTAGCCAGGATCACAGTGCAAAAGGTCAAAATCCTCATCTGAAAATCTATAATATGTTGTTTCGGTGTCCCCAGTCTATAATGTGATATTCAGATAATGGGAAGCAGCTTGACAATCCGACATTCAAAGGTTTCTGCACCGAGCTGGGAATTACAAACTATTTCTCGACGCCTGCTCACCTGCAGTCCAATGGGCAGGTCGAGGTGACCATCAGAATCATCAAGTTGGCCCTAAAGACTAGGCTGGAGATGTCCAAGTCTCAATGGGTGGACCACCTCCCAATAGTGTTATGGGCGTATCGAACAACTATTCGAATCACGATCAGCGAGACCCCTTTCAACCTAGCATATGAAACAGAGGCGATGGCCCCCGTCGAGGTTGGCATGCCCTCTGCAAGAGCTGAACTGTTTAATTCGGAATAGAACGAGAGGTCCCTGCTGGTGAACTTCAACCTCCTAGATGAGAAAAGGGATGAAGTGTTGCAACGGATATTCTCCTATCAGAGGAGCACAACAAGGTTCTATAGCAAGCGAGTGAGCAGAAGGAGTTTCAAACCAGACTACTTTGCTCCCAGCCAGGAAGGATCTAGCCTATGGAAAGTTAGGGCCCTACATTGTGAAGAGGATAGTATGACCTGGAAATTACAAATTACAGACAAAAGAAAGAAGAAACCTACGACACTCTTGGAATGCATATCACCTAAAGCGTTATTCCTAATATGATCTCTGAAAACCTTTTGTAATATGAAGAAGGGGGGTTACTGTAAAAACCCATTTCTAAAATCAATGAAATTTTTAAGGCCCTCGTGAAGAAAAAAAAGTGTTCGCACTAAATTTTACCAACCTCGAAAACAACAAGGCTTTTCATCCTAAGAGCTCGCAAGCTCGAGAGCTCGTAAGCTCAGGAACAACAAGACTTTTTAGTCTAAGAGCTCATAAGTTCAAGAGCTAGTATGTTAGGGATCGACAAGGCTGAACTCATAAGCTTGGGACCGACAATGCTTCTCAGCCTAAGGGCTCGTAAGCTCAGGATCTACAAGGCTTTTCAGCCTAAGAGCTCGTAAGCTAGGGATCGACAAGACTTTTCAGCCTAAGAGCTCGTAATATCAACAACTCGTAAGCTTGGGATCGACAAGACTTCTCAGCCTAAGGGCTCATAAGCTCGGGATCGACAAGACTTTTCAGCATAAGAGCTCATAAGCTCGGGATCGACAAAATTTTTTAGCCTAAGAGCTCGTAAGCTCAAGAGCTCATAAGCTTGGGATCGACAAGGCCTTTCAACCCAAGGACTCGTAAACTCAAGAGCTCATAATTTCGGGATTGACAAGACTTTTTAACCTCAAAACTCATAAGCTCGAGGGATTGTAAGCTCGAGATCGACAAGGCTTTTTAGCCTTAGGGCTCGCAAGCTCAAGAGCTCGTAAGCTCGGGATCGACAAGGCTTATCAGTCTGAGGGCTCGCAAGCTCAAGAGCTCGTAATGTCAGATCGACTACACTTTTCAGCCTAAGCGCTCGTAAGCTCAGGCTAAATAGCATACCGACAAAAAAAAAAAACTTTTGACGCACAATTCAGTGGGAAAGTGACTCAAAAGTACAAGATCCATAACCAAAGGTCTGCATTGCAGTAAAAACAGAAAATTTTGCAAGATGGGTACATCAACAAGGACATAGAAGAAACTCCAACAAATATATAGAAGAAACATCACAGATCCCTTACTCCCAGGTCCTTCTTAGTAGCCTCTCCTCCCAGGTCCTTTTTAGTAGCTTCTCCTCCCAAGCCCTTCACCAGCTTCCTCCTCTTCCTTGACTTCTCGGTATCCAAAAATAGTACCATGATTAGGTCTTGATCCATGGGTTCAGACTAGGGGGCAGGCGATGTTGCAACCTCCGGGGCCTGATCGACAAGAGGCCTGAGCTCGTATGTAGCAAGGTTCTGATCGATCACCAGGTCAAAGAAGGATTGCAAACCTAAAGCCTCGGCCTTAGCAACTCTGGCAGCCTCCTCTACGTTAAGTGTCGGATAGAAATCTACAAACCAAATCAAAGGTTAACTAAGACAGGGAAATGAGAACAGAAAACAAAAGTGTGGCCAATAGATTAGTCTTACGGGTATTCCTTGAAACCCTACAAGACCTGGGAACTCGAGGAACGTCGCCAAGCTTCCCTGTCAACTCCCAGAAATCACCTCTGACGAAGAAGAACCTTGGCTTCCACCCCTTGTTAGAAGAAGGAAGCCCAGAAATCAGAGTCTTCACCTTTACCCTCTTGACAAAATATAAGAAGCCCAAGGAAAGAGAAGACTTCAGTTGAAAAAAGGAAACAAATTCTTGAATGGAGGGAGGAGAGTCGTTCCCACTCTCAAACCAATGAACAAGAAAACCTACTAGAAAGCCCCAACCGTTGGGAGAAATCCAAGTTGAACAAACGTTGTAGAAACCAAGAACATTCTGGATAAAAGGGTGGACAGGGATCCGAAGGCCATCCCAGAATGCGGATTCGAAGAAGTAGGTCAGCCCGAGGAGAGAGGAGTTACACCTTTCATGTCCCTCAGAAGAGTGAAATTCGACAAAGTCCGGGAAATGGTACTCTTGCTTCAGCTCTTCCAAATCGTCATCACCGAGGCAACTGGAAGTCCCCTCGGCTTAATAAGTCAGGTCGGATTGGTCACGATGAGTTTTCTTCCTAGGAATGGAGGGTGGGATCGGCTCATACCTCCTTTTCCTCAACTAGGTAGAAGAAATTTGAGGAATAGATGAGAGAGGTCGAGCCTCGGCTAAAGGAGCTAAAGCGAAAACTCCAATAAAAGAGCGATCGTTGGAGGAACCCGAGATACTTTCCTTGACCTCCTCTCTGACTTGTTCCTTGATATCTGACTTAGAAGAAGAAACAACAAATTTTCCAGCAAATGGTCAACTCGTACCAGAGTGCAAGGAGGGCAAATGTAAAGCACAATCCATCAAGAATAAAGGTTTCAACCACCAATCCCTAAGAAAGGACACCCTTAACAAGATCGAATGATCTACAAAGTGCAAAAGAAAAGAAAGGTCGTTAGAACGACTCCTGAAGTAACTAAACCTCCAGATCAGAAAGCGGAACCCAAAGCCTTACTAGAGAGGGTTGAAGAGATCCAGGTCGAATAAGAAGAAGAAGAAAAGAGTGACATACCTAGGACGCTAGAAGCAGAAGGGAACCGAAAACGCAGGAGTCCTAAATCGCCAAAAAGCCTGGGACAAGACGCCTTGAGAGCCAAAAGGGAGAGAAGGAGACGCAATGAGGAGTTTTCAAAAAATGCAAAGTGGGAAAGGCGAAGAGACTTCCCCTTTTATACATAGCATTTAAGTCATGACAGACAGGTAACAGGACACACAAAGGAAACTATACCATTAATCTCACTCGCTGGTGACACGTGGGCAAAAACTATCCCATCACAGCCAACGGACATTAGCACAGCCGAGATCAGATCAGATCAGAGCCAACAACCAAGTATGTCCACCACATAGAGAATTAAATGTCAAAGTCGAAAAAGATGATTCTAACCCCAAGTCAGAAATGACGTTATCCTCATGACCAAGGGCTAGGGGCAACTGATAAGGGCGAAATTTTAGGCATGTGCCGCCATAACCTCGGAGCCCAATAAGCCCAGAAGACCCTCGCCTGTTTATTAACCCAAAGCTAGAACCCCCGATCAGCCCACGCCGAATAGTAGAAAGGGCCAAAAGGAAAGAGCCCAACAGCATCAGAGGACCAGCAGCGCAGCCCAGGCCCAACTCAACGACTAGCCAAAGGATAACCCAGTATTGAGAAATCAAGTCCTCACCCTGGAAGCACCCCGCCATGCCACGTGTCCAAATGACAGGAGACCATCTCTAACACATGTGGCAGCTGCACCCTCTCAGACATAGAGAGTGGTGGTGCGCATAACGATCCAGAGATCGTGGGCATAACAATGTCGAATGGCAACAACTATTGTAGGACAGTGACGGGGGACCCCATAGAATCAATAGAAAGGTAGAGAGAGCCACCGGGAACCCTAGAAGGAAGGACTGGTATAAATAGAACAGTGTCAGCCTACTAGAGGAGGACTCCCCACTGTATTTCTTAGCCCTAGATACACAACGAACTAAGCATAAACCCTTGTAAAAGTTCAGTGCCAACAATCTAAATATACTCACCTAATCTCAATATACGACCTTAAAGAGCAAGAGACTTCATTATAGTAGACGTAGCCTCAGTCTTTCGACTAAGGTGAACCACTTACACTCTGTGTCTTCCATTGTTCACAAGTCAACCTCAAATTTGATTGAACTCACTAATCCAAGTAACAACTCATCGATTGGGCTCGTGCTATTATTTCCGAGACCCCATCACTCTTAAAGTTTACACTTAATTTTTATTTGGTCCTTAAACTATTAATTAAAACAATCAAGTTCTTAAATTTTAAGTTCTATTTCAACTAAGTCCCCGGTTCAAATGTATTAATAATTTTAAAGAAAAATAGTCACACAAGCATAACGTGATCCTATTATGGAATTAATATTGAATAAGCTAACTCCAAAGTTAGAGGTATGTATTAAAATTACATTTGCTGACTCATTTGATAGAGATTTGAGCACTTCAAATTGACTCGTTTTAAATTTATTGATTTGACTCATGTTTATTTTAATTTGGTCAAAATTATATATGTGATTGAAGGATGTATGCTTACATGATATTGTCAAATATAAATCAAATGTAAACTTTGAAGGTGTAGATTAGAATTCACCCTAACCTCTTTGATACTTTTGCAGAGCCCAAGAACAATTGGGATTGTAGGACAGTTACTTCCATTGGTTGACAGATAGAGGCCCAACTAAGTGCTGGGAGGAGACCTGTCAATTGATCGAAGTCGAATTGAATTTGGGTTCACTTGATTCCAAATTCAATTAAAAAATTTGTTACTTGAATCCGTTTATATCCAAATCTTTTTATAATTGGACATCCAGTCCGATTACCCAATTTGATCCATAATAACATTAACAAATAATCTTTATATATATGTTGCTGGCCTATTTGTGTAATCCATTGATGGCCTATTCGTGGGATTAAAGTTAGTGTTGAATGTTGAGGACCGAGTTCAAAAAGATTGTCCTCTTTTATTTTTTAAAGGAAACTCTACGGTACAAAAAAAAGTTAGTACAAATACTGGCGATTATTATTTTATAAGGTAAAGTTACAATTTTGGAAGAAGAAGTTACAAGTGGTTAGTAGAGGTCATGATCGATCACAGACATTCATAATCAATCATGAAAACGCATTATCGATCCCAACATTCTATGATTGATTATATCATTTGAAGTTATAACTTATACCTCAAAAAAAATTAAAATTTAACTTTAAAAAATTATAATTTTCGGTACTGATACTACGGGCGATACCATAGAAGTTCCCTTTTTTAAACGGTTCTTAATTGTTGGAGCGTGACTGCTAAAATTACAGAATAAATGAATGTACCCATCCTGCCTATGATCAGATATTTTTAATTTGAGCAGATCAATCTGTATCCAATCCAACCCAACTTGAAGTATTTATTAGTACTTGGACACATATGTTCATTTTTTTGTATTGGACTCGGGCAAAAAAGTCCTAATCCGATTTATATTGGGCTAATAATCTAATTCAGGTCCCATCTCATATTTTCACAACCTATTTTAAACACAACCTTAATCAATGAATTCAAATCTAACCCAAATTTAATCTGAATTGCGTAACACAAGAATCAACCCCGATTTCAATCCGACTTGAACCCGAAACTCGAAACCAAAATTGGATCTGAGTTAAGTCCTGAACTTAAAAATTAAAAGCATGAATAGTATGTAAAATGAAGTGAGATTAGAGTTCTAGGTTAACTTCTCACCACACCCAACCCACCTGAGTTTCACCCAGTGTTTTGAATTTGGTCAGAGTCAAATTCATCAAGCTTATCTTCAAAATGTTAGCATCAATGTCGAATCGACAATGAAGAAGAAAAAAGAGGAGAGTTTTGATTAAATCAGTTGAATATAAGACTATATGACTTGACTATGGTACCGAATTTTTGAATTTCGGTATCATACTAAAATTATCACATTTGTGGTAACATTTATCATATTTGTGGGTAGTTTTATCATTGTTGTTAGGGGTGCAATTTGGGTTGGCCAACCCAAAAAAATATAATTTGGGTTAGAATTTTTAATACTTGACTTGGGCCTAGGCAAAAAAAACTTCAATCCGAATTAAATTCTTGTAAACCTCGGGTTGAGAACTTAGGTTGTCAGGTTCAACCCGAATATTAAAATCAGGTTGAACCCGATTATCAATCGGGTTGAACTCGAATATATATATATATAGGATTAGTATTTAATTTCACTCTTCAAAGTCCAACCTTTCACTTCACTTCACTTAAAGTTTTCACCCTACGTTTCCATCACTATCATATCTCTTTTTCATTCGTTACTCGTCTCTCATTTAGTTTCAGACTCTCAGCCTCTCTCTCTCCCTTGTCTGAGTCTCGTCTCAGATACTCAGCCTCCTTTTCTCACTCGTCACCCGTTTGAGTCGTCTCAGACTCTCAACCTCTCTTCCTCCCTTTTTTGTCAATTCAAATTAAGTAACCCGAGCTCAATTCAATTTTTAACTCGAAATTAACCCGAATTAAGTAACTCGAATTCAACCTGAATCCACTCGAATTAAACTCGGACAGTACTCAGGTTGAGGTAGGATTAGAGTTAGAATTAGGGTTAAAGATTATATACCTAAGGTTGACTTTTCAACCAACCTAAGTTGCACCCTTAATTGTTGTGGTACCAAAAAAAATGGTAAAAATAATTACCACAACAGTGATAAAAACATCCACAAATGTAATAAAAACACCATAAATATGGTAAATCACTCACAAAAGTGATAATTTTTTTTGTACTTAAGAAAATTAGTAAAAAAAGTTACCACAAATGTAATAAAAATACTAACAACAGTGGTAAAAATACCACAAAAATGATAAATTTTTTGATTGCAAAATGACCACAAAAATTATAAAAATACCCTTTAAAGTAATAAATTTTAGAGGTATGGTACCGAATTTTTTTTAATTGTACCATAGTCAAGTCCAAGACCATGATATGTTTCACTATCTGTACTTTTTACGGAGTAAATATTTGGTGTACCGGTGACATGACGTTATTATTGTTACTTGATATTAACATTTAGTAAAAGACCTATAAGTGAACAATTATTTTTTTACATGGACAAGATAATTACTAAATTAAGTGAAATTCAATTGTATATTGATTTATTATTAATTAGTAATATCACGTGATCGTCGGGTGAGACACTACCAACGAGAGTAGTTACTTCTGTTATGAGAGGCACACTACCAAAACTATTTAGTTTTATTATGCATTGTTATTTCACCTACGAGTTCGAATAATGAACGAGGTGGAGCAACAAATACAATTAATAGTTGCTTGGCACACATTAGGGTGTCAATTTTTATCCCTTAACATGAACTCGACCTGGCATAAAACTCGAAAATAATATGATTAGTTGACACGAGTAATAAATAGATCAAATTAAAATTCGACACGAATAACACCATTAAAGGGTACTATATATAAAAAAATAAATATTTAACAATTAGTATAGACAACAAATAAGAATTTTTTAATTTTTTAATTTTTTAAATAATTATATGAATTGTTGTGAAATTAAATAATTTTTTATTGACACAAATGCCACACATATTAAAAGTAATCCCCACAAAAATAATATAATCAAAAATGACACTGACATAAAAATAGCATGACATGACACCCCTAGCGCATATTATACTGACCGAATGTCATCTCTCAGGACTTGTTTGGCTGAATTTTTTAGGAGGGTTTGAATTGACTTTCTCAAACTCTTTTAAACTCAAATTTTTTTTTATAAAGATGAGATTCAATATTCAAGCCGGTCCATTTCCATATTTGGTATGCAATACATATACATGTAGGATTCATAGATATATCATAATTATTAACAATTATTTATACTGTAAATGACTATTTTACTCTTGATCAATTTAATTCATATTCATGTTAAGGGATACAATTGTCTTTGTAACCTTAACCCTTTAACCCAACTTCCCAAACCCACCTCCCCCTAGGTTTGACAAAATCTATGATCATGAGTTTAATCAATGAGCAAGCTATGGGCGGGGTTTTGGAACCTGAGATTAAATTTTAATCTATCCTTTCGACTATTTTTCCAAACCAATCTCGCCAAGCCTCCCATACTCCCTTGCCAAACAACCCTCACAGAGTTATCTTTTCCTTTACTTGGAACACGACATCATAGTAAACTTATTACTCCCCCCCCCTCCCCCGAAATGAGTAAATATTAATGGTAACGGTTACACCACGCTACAATATGCTAACGTTGTATAACTATTACATTAAATATTTACTCCGACTGAGAAAATATTCAAAGACACAAGTATCTCGATGGAGTATGTCTACCTTTCAACCGGTAATAGTTACATCATGTCATTAATGTCACATGATGTAATTATTCGTTAACAAATGTACGAGTGAGTAAGTATGTCCCAAAAAATTAAATAACAACTCATTCATTTAATATATAACTCTACCTCTATGTACCGTAATGAAATCCACTTTATCCAATTTTTGACTTTCTTATTAAATGTTTACACCACATAACACTTTGTTTATGTGATAGTTACATTGAATATTTAAAAAAAAAATTCAAAGACCCAAGTATCGGGGACAGAGTATGTCTCCCTTTCAACTGGTCAATACATGAAAGTATAGATGGGAGATACAGACTTCAGCCAACAGTTAAACATTTGATGCTAATAAAAAAAGATTTGGCGACAAATAGGCAATTTTAGAACCGGGATATTATTTATGTGCTTTTTAAAATCTTTTTTTATCAAATTATAAAAAAAAAAAGTATATTGAATAATTATTTGCACATACTTATGTAGCTACATGGTTAGGAGAAGTGAGTAAGACCTGACAAGAATTTTTTTTTTAAAAAATGCAAAATTAACCTCGACTTAAAAAAATAAAAATAATAATAAAAGTATTTTTAAAAAAGCATTGGTAAAGAGTACATTGATATTTACATTTTAATCTAAGCAAGAAGTCTAGGGTTTGTTGTTTGAATAGGATTTGGGAGAGAATGGTTGGTGCCATGCAGTTTTTGGAGCAGGTGAGGAAAGTTATTTTCAGATGAGACTTATAATTTGGTTGGTAAAGACAGAGGGCATTTTCAAATACCACCTCTCACAAAAGGCATCAAAACCTAAAGAGTCAATCTTGGTGAGCAAATAAAATAAAATAAAATAAAATAAGCAAACAAAGAATGAATGAAAATAGGGAAAAAAAAAAATTTTGATCAGCTAATAGCATTAATAAGCATAAAACCCACACACCAATTAGCATTATGGAGGCCACTAGGGTCATGTATACTCGTCACGTTACCCGTGTACAGATACACACACAAAATAAAAAAAATTAAAAAAAAAAAGAGTAAGTATATATTTGAATTTATTACTAAGAAAAATTCCAATCACGTCCTTTTTAGTTTACTAAATTTTTAAGGATACATTCTCTATTATCAAAAACATCGTTGACTCTCCTTCTAATTTATATTTAAAAATTACTGACATCCTTTGTCATTAAATCACCATTTCTAACAAAAAAAAAATCATCTAAAATACCAAAAATATCATTACATAAACACTCAATAATCTTTCTACATAAAATTAGAGCCAATTAATTAAAATTTGATTCAAATTAATTAAAATTTATTTTTTGTGTGTTAAAATTTGAGTTGATTAAAATTTATATTTTTTATGTATCAAAATTCGAGCCGATTAAAATTCAATGCAAGTTGATTTAAATTTCATTAGAGCCAAACTGAAAATATTATTTAATCAGCTTAAATTTTAATACATCAAAAAATATAATTTTTAATTGACTAGAATTTAAATACATAAAAAATAAATTTTAATTAACCCAAATCAAATTTTAACAGGCCCGAATTTTCATATGTAAAATTTTTTTAAAAATATAAGAGGTCTCATTAAAAATATGTCTATCTAGAGGGAGCGTAGATAAAAAATTTCCTCCCATATATTTATAGTTTGCGAATGGTTGTCCGTCCTTGGATTGTAATCATCAGTCCAAAGAATATGAATTTATAATATTAAAAACTTCAGAACCAGTCAAGGAAAGTATCCCCCAAAAGCGCAAAGAACAAAGACGACTAGCACCAGAATTCACAGACGTGTTTGACACTTCCAGTTCCAACTGAGGTTGTCCGATTTCAACAAGAAAATTATTAAAGGAGATACAACCAAAAAAAAATTAAGAGTAATATTATTTGAACTTAAATATTTGATTTAATTTATTGACATAATGATGGGGCTTAATAAGAATCATTAGATCAATATCAAGTTTTAATGTTTGACGGAACTCACAGTCAATTCAAATGTCACAGTGAATTAAGTCAGAAAATTAGGTCAGATTTTTAGATCTCAATAGTATTACTCAAAAATTAACCCATCTAGGGGTCTTGCATATTTCGGCCTTATGCAATCCTACTAATTGGTTTTCGCAAAATATCGGATAAGAATACGAAATACCTATAAAATTTTCGTATTCTTAGTCTATTTGATCCGCACATATTTTTTAAAATTTTTTTAATATATATATGTGTGTGTGTGTGTGTGTGTGCACGCATGCTTGATATGGTTTAGACTTGAAATAATTGTTATTGTATTTGTGTAATAATTATGATGTATTAATAATATTTATGAGCTTTTTGTTATATTTTATTATAATTATTTATGTATTATTGAATTTATTGTGTTTTATTTAGTGTCAGTCAAGGAAAGTATATCCTCCAAAAGAACAAAGACGAGAATAGCACGAGAATTAGACGTGTTTGACACTTCCAGTTTCCAACTAGGGTTGTCCATCTTCAACAAGAAAATTATTAAGGGAGATACAACAAAAACAGTTAACCCATCTAGGGTGTTCAAATTTTTGTTTATCTCCATATTTTGGCCTTATGCGATCCTCCTAATCGGTTTCCGCAAAATATCGGGGATGCTAATTGAAATTTTTTTGATATTTTGTGAAAAATCGACTAGAAATGTAAAATATTCACAAAATTTTTGTATTCTTACTTTACCCGACCCACAAATATTTTTTAAAAATTTTTTAAATACTTTTAATATATATATGTGTGTATTTCAGAATCTAAAAAGGGTGTCACTGAATTTAAACCTAATTACAGGGGATATGGATAAAATTTTCTCTTATATTATATAAAAAATTTTCTTTCCTTCCTTTTTTTATTACATCATTTAAAATTAATTTTTACTCATTATTTTCTTTAAAAAATCAATTTTTTTTTTAAAATACGTAATTCAATAAAATTTTCTTAACATGTGTACACTATCATATATGGACAATGTCTACAATAAAAACTATGTTAAATTACAAATTAATTAAATATTAAAATATTGAACATATAGTAGAAATGAATGATGTGATTTTTTAAGGAAAAAAATATGTAAGGAATAAAAATATAAATTGTTTGATATTTATTACGTAGATAGAAATCATGTTATCACACTGCCATTATGTAACATCTGGTAATAAGATAATAAATAGTTAAGTTAATTCCACACAATTACATAATTATATTCGTTTATATAATATAATAGCTACTCCATCGACCATAAAAGTGAGTTATATTTTTTTATGGGAGAATTATAGATCTTTTGAGATTTGTTACTTAATTACTTAGACCCTTTATATTTAAAATATTATACACAGATTCTTGAGGTTTATACGCGTGTAATACTTAAATCCCTGTCATTAATATCCGTTAGAATATCTGTTAGTAAATTATAACCAGACTCCCTGAAATTTATATACGTATAAAATTTAGACTCTTTAAGTTTAAAATGTTATATTTAAACAAAAAATGCTCTAATCAAAAATAAAATATCAAATATTTTAAATTATATAATTAAAATTCATGTTATATTATGTCATCTATTGAAATAAAATCAAAAATATTTGTCCAACAAAAAATCTTTCAAACAATATACCCATCTGGCCAAATAATGTGAAATACTTCTCTCGGAACAAATTAATAGATTTTGATGGAAAAATTGAATTATAATTCAATTAAAATTTTAAGTGTTTCATTGTTAAATTTTAGATCTTCAACAATCAAATACAAAACTAGGTACACACTTTATAGGTATTAGTCATAAAATTGCCCTAAAAGCTAATTTGCAATAATCTAAATTCAAGATAATATTTGGTAATAAAAGAATAAATTACCATTATTGTATTATAAGGGATTTTAGGTATTTAGTTAGAAAGAATATTAACATTAACATAAATAGATAAACATAAGGACTAAAGAAATAAAATTAACACGAAGCACAATTGTTTTTATTTGTAAATGAAAACGATAAAAAATTTACACATCTTTACCGCAAAAACACTCGTATTTACATTTACAACCCAATTAAAAAAAGTCTCACAAATCGAACCCCCAATGTTTTTAAGGCGTAATACCTGGTAAAACAATCAATAGACCAAAGCTCGCCGTGTGACGACCGCAATCAACTTCTTCCGGTGGGCCCACTTGTTCTATTCCCCACACGCCGCTCCAAATCCAACGAATCGGTATTTGCCACGTCAACTTCCTCAACACTCCACGATTCGGACCTCCGACCGGACGCGAACCGCATCATCCCACCCAAACCGGGCGGCTCAGCTACCGGTTCAGCACTTACGCTATTATCCCTGTGTTTCACAGTCAAACTCTTCCTCGCTGGCGATTCCATCGTTTGCTCCTTCCTTTCAAAGCCGGTTCGGACCGCTGTTTTTCTATGTTTTCCGGCCTTGAACATTGCAATCAAACGAGAGTAAAAGCCGGTTTTCCGTTTATCCTCACCGATCCTTGATTTTTCAACCGCTTTTTCTTTCTTTTTCACCGATCCTGATGATCTCCGGCGACCTCTCTTTGATCTTACTCTTCCCATGCACGAAACCTTCGGCGACGACGGTTCGGTAGCAGCCGATTTGCCAAGCGACTCAGACCGTTTCGGAAACAGTTTAATATTCGGCGGTTTACAGTTTCTTCTCTTGACGTCCACATAACTGGCCTTTTGAGTTTTCGGCAATCCGATAATGGAAGCCTTCGACTTCAAATTCAACGAAAATCTCTGAGAATTCGAATTCGACCCCGGATGCACATTAGGATTCAAGTTCGTCGAATTGGAGTTTCCTTTTGTGGACTCCTTGCGCTCGTAGAAAGCATTTCTATCGAACCAATCGAATTCGGCGTCTTTGGAGAGCCAGAACGATTCTGGTGGGAAATCAGGAGGGACGTCGGCGACGGCGTCGGGAACTTCTTGATATTCCGGCAAGTTATCGGAAGAGTCGGCGAGGGTCTCGCAGGTAATTTTGCTGTCGCTATTGCCGCCCCCGTAGACCGAAACTAGTGTTTCTAGATCAACCTGTGGCATTTCTCTTCAGACAAACAAAGAATTCTAGAGAGAGAGAGAGAGAGAGAGAGAGTGGTGAAGGGGCTGGTAGGCGTCGAAGACTTTTAAAGCGATGCGAGTCTGCAACTGCAAGAAAACATAAAATTTATTTTTTTGAAAATGAAATAATTTAATTAATTAAATAATTTGTGCTTTTGGAGGGAGTTTCAACATCTTGACTTTTATAAGGAATGGTTCGTTTCGTACACATTCCTTTTCTAGAGAGAGAGAGAGAGAGAGAGAAGGTTAAAAATTAAAATAACTTAACGTCAAAATTATACAAAAGGCATTACTTCCAAAATTTTAGCTTATTTGAATTTAATTCTTTATTAATAAGACTTGTGGCTCGGCTAGGAGTCTAGGAAAGAAGTGGCTAAATATCAATTACCTTTTTTTTCCAAAAAAATATTTCTTGAAATAAATATGGCGATTTTTGAAAATATCAGTGCTCCTACATAATTCTTCAAATCATCATAAATAAGTAGTATATGAACTCAATCTCAAGGGACTTAAGTGGTAAAAAAAAGAATTATAAATTTAGAGGTTCTGAATTTGAATTTGACAATTTCTTGAGACTAGACCCATGAGGAGATTAATTGAAATGTGTGTAATCTGGCCAAAATACCCCTAATCATTAAAACAAAAAAAAAAGGTAAATTTCACTACTCTCCCTCAAGATTAACTTAATTATAGGGATACCCTCTACAATTTCTGAAATAAAACTGTAAACCCTTGTAGTTTATCATGAGTTTCACATAACATCCCTACGGTCATTGTCGTTATTAACATCTAACAGAATCAATGATGTCATGGAATATACTGCAGTGAACTACCAATTTTACACTCAAGTTAATTCTTCAATTTTATTAATGAATTGATATTTAATTTCATTATCACGAGGTATGTCAATTTTTCTGTTTTAGCTGTTTCAGAGCAATAGGTTTTGTTTGTTTCATGATAGTAGAATGAATTGTGAAAATTGGAAGTGAGTTTCCAAAATTTACTTGTTTATAGATAAGTCCTGTAAGAAAATTTATAAGGGGTTAAGTCCATGTTTAAAATTATATGTAATGACTTAAGTCCACTTTTTTTTTTTTTTTATCTCAAAATACATTTTTTTGAAAAGAAGTTAATTTTTTCTCTCTCATACCTATCTATATCTATATATAGGTTAAGAATTTGACTAACATTAAAATTTTCCTTCTCTCTTATCTATCTATATTCATATATAGGGTAAGTACATATATAGTAACATTAAAAAAAAAATAACATTCAGATACAAAAAAAAATTACTATAAATTTGAATAGTAAAATTTAAATTCATGTTATAATTTTTTTTATTATGTTACTATTCATATTACTGCTTCTGTTGAGTATGTTACTGTTCATGTACTATTATTTTTGAGTATGTTACTATTTTTGTTAACCATGTTACTACTGTTATTTTCTTAAATATTAATATTCAATGTTACTATTTATTTTTTTTTTTTGAATATTACTATTTTTTGTATTTTAATTGTACTATTTTTTGCGTTTGAATTTGAGAGAAATAGTTATTGTTAAATAAATAGGTTACAGTTTTTGTTAAGCATGTTACTATTTTTGTTGAACATGTTAATATTTTTGTTGAACATGCTACTATTGTTATTTTTAAAAAATATTAATATTGAATGTTTCAATTTTTTTTATGTTTAAATGTTATTATTTTTTGTGTTTAAATGTATTATTTTTTGTGTCCAAATAATAACTTTTTTTTGTATTTGAATGTTATTGTTTTTTATTTTTAATGTTACTATATATATGAGAGAAAAAAGATTTTAATGTTAGTCAAACTATTCAGATTTAAGAGTTTTCAATTTTTCGTTTTATTTCACTTCTAAAGGGAATGGATAATATGATAAAATTGATAAAAAACGGACTTCATAACAAATAAGTTTCTTTGATGGACTTAAGTCCAAACAAGTCCATATAGGGGGACCAACCTCCAAATTTCCTTGTATTTTATTCATTTGTGTAAACCTTTTTCGATACTTTAGATTTTATATTTTTTCTTTCATTTTTTTTAACTTCATCCTCCTTTCTTTTGCGTTTTTACCCTTTTTTTCCTCCTATGGGAAATCTAGGCCATGTTTGGTTAGTTTTCCGGAAACTGTTTTTTGTTCTCAAAATTTCAAAAACACCTAAAATTTATTTGTTTAGCAATTTTATTCTCAAAATTTTGAGAAAAAATGAGATTTTAGTCAAAAAAATAGAAAACAAGTTTCACTTGTTTTTAGAGTATTCTTTGAAAATTTTGAAAATAAGGAGAACAATTTTAGACTTTAATGAGATCTGCCCTTCGAGCCTCCTTAGCAGCAAATTTCTTCATTCCTTTTTTTTTTTTTTTACTTCTTCCTCTCTCTCATAATATATAATATATATATTATATATTAATATTATATGATATTATATATTATTATAATATGTATATATATATATATATATATATATATATTATGAAATTGTCAATATAAAAAAAATTATATTTTTTTATTAATGTTTGAATTACTGTTCAAATATATATTTAAACTGTCCAAACATGTTTTATTATTTTTTGTATTATAAAATTATTTTTGAAATCATCTAACTAAACAAATTTTTTATCTCAAAAAATATCAAAATCACTTTCTTAAAACTCTTCTCAAAAACTTTATTCAGATACTAATTTTTGAAACGCAAACCAAACAAGCCCTAGGAGCCTTATTATTCGTGGGTTATATTCTCTTTTTGGTTATGTCTTTTGGGAAAATGTTATTCGAGAATTATTAGTGTAGTGGATTTATTATTCGTCCAAACAATTAGATATTTTAAAAATTTTCTGCATGAGTTTATCAACTAACCTAGTCAATGGCCCTGTGAAATCTTTCGGAGGGGAGTACCTAGTTTGTTAATAGGGCACAGGGTGATCGAATGCATATATATTTTCCAGAAAGTATAGCCAACAAATTTTGTTCAAAAAAAATATAGCCAACAAATAAAAAACTTTTGTGATGAAATTAATATTTGAATTAATAAAATTAAATGTCAATTTGATGAAATTAAAATGTGAATTTAATGAAACTAAATTAAATAAATTAAATATTAATTTGATGAAATTAAATATTAATTTAGTATTAAATTGATTACATTAATGTTAGTGTGATTAAATTAATATTTGAATTAATGATATTAAATGTCAATTTGATGAAATTTAAGCTTAATTTGATATTAATTTGATTAAACTAAATTGGGGAGTGTGTAGAGTAATTTGAAAACAATAAGGGGTTAATTATAACGGGGGTTTACAATGACATTTCACATACCATAGTAGGTGTCTCAGCAATTAGGCCAACTTTGAGGGGGTGTCAGTGAAATTTACCCAAAAAAAAAAAAGTTTATCCCAGTTTTTTGGCCAATATATTCCGGCTAATGTTCCATAGTTTGACTCAGCCAGAGGGAGGCTAGGGGAGGGGGGGTATTGAGAATCCTACATGAGATTTGAATAACTCAAGATTTGCTGGGCTGCAACATCCAATGTTCAACTAACTATAATTGGACATGTAGTTTATGTATGTATATATATATATACCCCCACTTAAGCCATATAAGTAGTGTGGTTGCCTATAAATAATACATGACACCTAAATATAACTAACATGGTGTGATTGGGTTTGGTATGACAATAGGTAGAGGTGGGTAGAGGTGTTGTAGGGAGGTAGCTTAGGTACTAGCCATTACAACAAAATGAAAAGTAAGTTTCATATTTATTTTAATTATGCTTGCACTCTTGTTTATTGATTGTCATTAGTTACTATATATCAACCAAACTTATCTACAAGAGGAATACATTTTCCCTCATGGATCACACATTATCAATACATAATGATGGTTTTATCATCGACGAAAATCGAGAGAGATGATAGTAAAAAAACTCTGAATCCGCACAAAAAAGAAATCAAATGAAAAAAAAGGGGGAGGGCAGGGGGGTTGGCTGGTCGATCAAATGGGTTCCACAATTAAAGTTTCACTATGGTTAGGAGCGGTTGACCTATAGCATCAATATATAGTATGGAGTTACAAGATTTGGATTCACTCAATATATTCTTATCGATTTATATAATTGGTTTGACTTAAATTTATAAAAAATGATAAAGAAATTGAAAAAATATATTATAAGGGAAAATAGACACTAACGTTACATTTTCAGTCTTTCTTTTACATTCTCTTATGTACATTTTTCGGTCTTTCCTTTACACTATAGCATACATGTATCTAGTGTCTAAAATGGGTGATGCGAAACTAATAACTATGGTTGGAGGCACAATTTAAGAACTATAATAGTTGGTGTGATAATTTAAAACAAATAACAATAATTCAAGGTACATTGTGGTAAATGATAGTTAGAAGGGCAATGTAAATCAGAGAACATAGTGAACGAGGTGAAAGTGTAATTTATGCAAATTATTTTTGAGTTTAATTTTCTAATTTGTAGTATCAATTTGTAATCTAATGATGCTACATCGAATGAAGCAGTTTAAAAACTCGTATCTCTTCCGTTAATCGCACCCCTGCGCACGTGAGAGTCTCAAGATCTCTTTTTAATTTAAAGGCTAGATAACATTAGTATATGTATATATACTCAAGTACCTTTAGATATTTAGTTGATGTGAGATTGAATTTTTACACATAAAAAACACTCTTTTAATTAAAATATTCTAACAAATAATTCAAAAACTCTAGCTCTCATGAATTCTGGTTGACACGGCTAGGCTTTGTTTCTTTAAGATTAACTAGCAATTATTATGTATATGAAGATACTCTTAATACTAAAAATCAAACATTAATTATATAATTTTTATATTTTAAATAATAATTTTTTATTTAATTATATAATTTAAAATTAAAGTGAACAAGCAAAAATAAGAAAGCGGTAGGTGTCGATTAATAACGTTGTCTAGTATAAGAGATTGTGCAAAAAAAAAATAATGATTTTTGCAAAAAATAAAATTAGGAAATGTCTAAGAAAGTTCATAATTCAGGAACTGATTTTTACCCTCATCCTAGCTACATCATAATAGCAGCCCTTGACCCCGAATGCCCAGAGATTGTTGTTTCTGCAACACTTAATAATTACAAAAAGACTTCCTACCTTAGTCTATACCTATTCATTTTTGACCTTTTAACAAGATTTTGAGAATTTAAAATGAAAATTTTGATTTGTCACTTTCTAATCATAATGGAAACGAATGGTAGAAATGAAAAAGAGATTATTCAGAGATACATTATCACAACCGGACAATAAATTAGATATATTAGTATCTAATTCAAATAAGTATTTTTAACAGTCACGAACTCGTTTACTTGGTATTATGAAAATATTTGGTTTAATTTATTGATCTTGTTTCATACATATCATTTTCAACCTTTGTAGTTTTTTGATTTGTTGACTAGGATATAGATCAAATAGATTTTTAATTTATGGTGGATCTAAATGCAATGGATTTGTTTAAGAGAAGAGAAAATCATGTGGAACTCCTGGATAATTAATGTGAACATGAGACAAATATGAACAGTATATGAATTATTACAAAAGGAAAACTCTACGGTACCGAATTTTTTTTTTTTCGGTATTAGTACTGTCGATTATTATTTTGTATGATAAAGTTAGATCCTTAAAAGGAGGAGCTTTTCCCCAAACTCAGTCACCCTCAGAACTTAATTTCATAACTCAGTCACTTTTAAACTTAATTCCTAAACTCAGTCTTTTTTTAAAAACGTCATTTGAAATGACGCCTTCTCCCATAAAAACGTCATTTGGAATGACGATTTGAACATGAATTTTTTTTCCTAAAACGTCATTAAGAATGAAGTTTTTAAAGTCGTCATTTAAAATGACGTTTTGTAACAAGAATTTTTAACGGAGCCTAACAGACGTTTAAAAAAATAAAAATGTTAAAAATGTCACTTGCAATGACGATTTGAACGTTGGGTCACACCACTTAAATTTCACAGATCACACAGGTTAGGTCAAAAATATTCAAACATAACCACTCAGCTCTTTCCTCCTCCTTCAACGCTCTCCTCCCCCTCAGCCACTCTCCGACGAGGAAGACCATCGGAGGACCGTCCACCAGCGACCATATCCTCCACCAGCGACGAGCACATCCTCCACCAGCAACCACAGCCTCCCCCAATGTGCATAGGCTCCACCACAGACTGAGCAGTGAGCACATTCTCCATTCTCCATTTTTTGCCCAAAGGATTTGCTCTGTCGCCTGATCTATTCTAGGTGATCTGATATATTGCAACCTCATATGTTAGGGTTCTAAGTCTTGTGTGATTATTTTGGGATGATCAGAAGTTTGGGGTGTAGTTCATTTGTTAAATGACCTTATGGGTTTAGGCGATGCTCATGGATCTGTGTTCATGGGTGTTTTCTGAACAGATATCAAGAAGGTGAATTTAGGATTTGTATGTAATACGTAATAGATCAGTGATCTTTATAGGAAGTTTTGTTGAGTTTTGGTGGTTCGTGTGTATTTTCTATTGCTAGATGGTGATTTTTTTTGGTTGGTAATTTTTATGGTGGTGACCTTTGGTGATTGTTTTTTTTTTCTTTGTACTTATGAATATATTTTGTGGTCACAGAGTCATTAAGTGGTTTTCTTTTCTTGTTGGGGTTTCCTTTTAGGTTTTATGATGGAAGTTTTAAAGTGGGGTAGGGTATTTGGGTGGTATTCTGGTTTGGGTTAGATAGAAGTGGAATTAGGGTTTTGGAGTGGAGCTGCTTGAAGTCCAATAGAGGATATTGTTGGGAAGAGCTTTAAGATCTGGGTGACAGAGTTTTAAGATCTTCTCTTTTCCTTCTATGTATGCCACATGGTTTCAGATTAGATATGGGTTTGGTTTAGGCTTGGTAGGTAGGATCTTTGAGATGTTGTCTCTTTATTATTATGTGTTTGAAGGAGAAGGATTGTGAATATTTTGAGGCAAATGAGTCTCTGTTGCCTAAGTTGAACCTTACTAAGGTATTTTTGTGGGTGTCAGGAAGATTGTCACAGGCTGCAGATTCCTTTATATAGCACTTGGAGACTCTTTTTCCATGGCTTTCTTTGTAGAGTTTTTTTCTCTGGTTATATTTTACTCTCTTTTTTTTCCCGGAAGGTTATATTTACTTTACATAGCAGTTGTAGTTTAATGGTGTATTGCTTTAGTGTGTATGGAATTTTATATGTTTGCTTTTAAGAGAATTTTTCAGTCTGGGCAAAGAGTTAATTCTTCGAATTTTGTTCGCTTCTGATGATGCGTTTTTATGCTCAAGTTTCTCTTCTTAGTTTCTATCTTTCTTTTTGTTGGGTTGTGCACCATCTAGGTACATTTATGTGAGCACTTTGACCAACTATGATTGACAGGTCTCTCCATGTCCTATGTGGAGTTTGCGTTCAACTATGTTTTCCCTTGTGTGATTAACGCGATAACAAGAGGAAGAATTAAGAAGGAGGAAAAAAGAGAATTTGGGGACAACGTAATGCCCCAAGTTCTATAGTTTACTTTACAAATTGTATTGGAAGTTTGTGTATTTTTTTTGTATTTTGACCAAAAATGTACTGCTTTGTATGTGTCTAATATATTTTGCTTACATATTTTATTTTGGCATTTGTGTTGGTAACAAATGAATTCACTTCTGTGAAATGTCAAAGTTTTGTGTGCACCGTGCCTTGCTAGAGGAGCAACAACTGCTTATTTTGTTTTAGTTTCATGTAGCATGTCAATAGCAAGTCATTTTTAGAATATAATCTCAAAAATAACTTGCTATTGCTTTTGTTTATTTGCTACTTCTTTTGTTTTATTATGCCAATATATTTTGTATATTATATGAATGATTGATGTGGACCTTGTGGTCTTAACATAATGGAAGTATATTATTATAGTTCTTGTGTTTATTTTTGGGTTGAAATTTGAATGCATTTTAGTTGAATAGGTTAAATAGGTGCAGGATCAGATTTGAGGTATTTGAGATGCAGTAGGATCAGAGATGCAGTCCAATTGAAGGTTTTTCAGCTATTAAAATTCTAATACATGATTTTACATGTAAATTTCTAAAAGCATAAACAAGCAGTGCAGTTGAAGCAGGCAGTGCAGTTGAGAAGCAGTTGATTTTCTGGCATTAGTTTGGCATTCAAAAGGACTTTCTAATGACTAGGTTGTTGTGATGCAAGGGGAATATTCTAGCCAAAGATGAGGCATATTCATTTAATCCTTGTTATTGTGTAATAAGTTCTACTGGCTTATGAAAAGTTTCATCCTATGAACTTGTGTTTTGAGTGACCAAGCTGAGCTCTGGGAACTTTCAAGGATTTTCTTGGATACATTAATTGAGGAAACAAGATGTCAGGTTAGTTGGGACCACTGTCCTAGTTATAATATTAGGATTGACACTTAATAGTCTTGTATTTTTATTTTTTCTTTTTATTTAGACTTAGATTTGAGAAAAATAAAAATATGGTTTAATAAAGTAGTATATGGGTTGCAGCAGCTTGTAGCCTGCTTGAAGTTCCATCTGAAGAAAGAGTGAGAGGAGAACTCTGATATGTGGGTTAATTGTGCAGGCATTGAAAGTTTGTAGTCTGCTTGTAGCTGCCTACTGGCCTTGCTAGAGCAGATCTAGAGCTTGAATGATTGTGCAATCATTGAAAGTGATTGTTTTTATTGCCCATAGAAGAAATTTATAATTTTTTTTTCTTCATGTTTTGAAGGAGTAAAGTCATTTAATTGGAAATGGATGTTAGGAATTGGTTTCCTTTTGCTTCTTGTAATTCTTTGAATCTTATTCAATAAAATCTTTTGATTTTTTTTTAAAGGTGTTAAATAGATAGCATTTGATATGTGGGTTAAACATGTTAACATGTTAATGTGTTAACTCGAAAATGACTTATTTATTAAACGTGTCAAACATGTCAAGTTCGGATAACATGTTTATTGGCCAAGTAAGGTTAGTATTTCCACATCTCGATACGATTATTAAACGTATCAGGTTAGTATTTAGGAATTTTTAACACAAACCCGACACGTTTGACACCCCTAGTTTTAATGTATAAGTATTTTTTTTCATATTTTGAAGTTCAACACACTTTTGTAGGTCAACTATAAATGTTCGATGAACTTATAACATAAAATTGGAATACATAATTTTTTAACATATATAAAAAAAATAAAAAAAATATTTTTAAAAACCACGGCTTTTAAGTGACGTTTTTAAAAAAATACTACGTATGAGAAATAAAGTTTTAGGACTGATTGGGTTTGGGGAAAAACTTCTCCAGAATGGGATGCTTTTATAACGTAGAAAGTGAGATTATAATATTGAGATTTTTAACATATACAAAATATATTTTTTGTATAGAAGTGTGCTTTCAAAACACGCTTTTAAGTTTTTTTATTAAATATATGTTTTACTAATATGTTTTTATATTGAAAAATATGAAATTAAATTATGCTTTTATGAATTTTATTTTCGATTATAAAATAAGTTCAAAATTTTTATGAAAAGGGAATTAAATTCTAAAATTTATTTAATTTTTTTTATTGTCTGGTGAATCATGATGTGAGACATAAGGTGAGGCTATTTAGCTTTTATGAAATTTATTACAAGTTGGTGGTTGGAGACTTTTGCCTAAGAAAACGTCTATGTAAAAGGTTAAGGTGTAAAAAATATCAATGTAAAAGGCTTAGGAATAGAAAACATCAATGTAAAGGCTAAGGGATAGAAAACGTGATTAAACATACAATAACATTTTTAACCCCTTTCTTTTTTTAAACATCTGTTAAGTTCTGTTAAAAATTCTTATTACAAAACATCATTTTAAATGACGACTTTAAAAACGTCATTCTTAATGACGTTTTAGGAAAAAAAAAATTCATGTTCAAATTTTCATTCCAAATGACGTTTTTAGGGAAGAATGCGTCATTTTAAATGACATTTTTAAAAAAAGACTGAATTTGGGAATTAAGTTTAAAAGTGACTGGGTTATGGAATTAAGTTCTGATGGGGGTTGGGTTTGGGAAAAAATTCTTAAAATGAGAAATTACAACTATTCAAGGGAGGTCATGATCAATCACAGACACCCATGATCGATCATAAAAAATACGGTATTAATCTCAACATTTCATGATCGATCATACTCTTTGAAGTAACTTAATACTTAAAAAATGTTGTAACTTAATCTTAAAAAATTATAATTTTTGGTACTAGTACCACCAACGGATAAATTTATGTGGTTAAATCAGATAAACAAAAAAGTTATAGATAATTAAAAATAGTAAAATGAAAGTTATAAGTAATTAAATGAATGAAAATATAAAATATTAACAATAAACTGGTAATTAACCATTAGTAACTACCAATAAAGATAGGACACCAAACTTCACGCTCTATTTTTATCAGTAATAGTTGAATGTTATTTGAACTTAATTTGAAAATTTAATTCAATGTAATCATTACATTGAAAGTGGATTTTATTTAATATTGAAACTCACAACTAATTCAATAGTTGCATTAAATCAAATCCCCATATTAGATTCAACATTGCTCTTCTTCTTTCTTTTTTTTAAGTTAAACGGGGGTATAGGTCAACTTACGTATATCTGGACTAATTTCTTCTTCCGTCAGGTTAAAGACCTTACGTATATCTGGACTAATTTCTTCTTCCGTCAGGTTAAAGACAGATCATTTACACTGAGGGACTAGGATATTTGTGATAAATAAATCCTTCATGGCCTAGTCCCAAAAGTTGTCAAAATTCAAACTCAACATGTCTAAGTTTACAGTTGATCCTTATTATATTACTTGAGTTACCTGTGGAGTTATAAGAGTATCTTCAACCATTACTCAAATTGAAGTCTAAATCTGAATAAAAAGCTTAATTTGGTATAGAGTACTCCAATAGACAAACTCAAATATCTACTCAAGTCTTTTAAAAAATTATCTTATTGTCTCAAAACTCATTTTTTTGTATCATTCAAATCATGATATTGAATAAAATAAATGAAACTTTCATATCTTTTCACAAATGGATAATTTAAAAAAAATAAATATGTATACAACATTACATGGGAATAATGAACCCCCCAGAATTCTAAGAATGTTCTAATCTCTTTTTTTTTTTTATAAATTCAGATAAAGAAAAAATATATCCATCTTGACACGGGTCTGATCTAAAGAACACAAAGACACACGTTTTTAACAAAAATAGAAAAAGCTTCAGTAATGGTCGGCGATATGAGCAGTGTAGTTTAGAGAGACAGAACAAATCATGGAAGAAATCTTTTGATTTTAGATCGATTAAAAAGTTATCATTAAAAATATAATATAGAATTTGAGTTTGTTCAATTTAAAATGTTTGAGAAAGTTCATAATCCAAGAACTGACTTTTACCCTCAGCCTAGCTACACCATGATAACAACCATTGACCCAGAATGCCTAGAGATTGTTGTTTCTGCGATGCTCAATAATTACAAAAAGACTTTCTATCTCCGTCTATGCCTATTTATTTTTGACCTTTTTAATAGTTAGAGTTGAGAATTCAAAATGAAATTTTTTATTTGTCTCTCCCCAATCGTCATGAAAGCGAAACTTGAAAATAAGAAAAAGATTATTCACATGATACATTAACATAATCGAACAATAAATTAGACATATTAGCATCTAATTCAAATAATCATTTTTAACATGACGAACTCGTATAATTGGTATTATGAAAATAGTTGATTTAATTCCTTGATCTTGTTTCATACAAATTATTTTTAACCTTTGTAGTTTTTTGATTCGTTGATTAGGATACAAATCAAAAAATCGGAGCACAATGTTGTCATTATTAAAAAAAAAAAAAAGGTGGGAGTGAAAGTTGAGCCCAAAAATAAGAAGGGGCTAAGCTTGCCCCTTAATATAGGTGTCACTTCAGTCATACACGAGTATTTCATTACTAGAATACACTCTTCATACCGACATTTTAAAAGTGAACCAAAATCCCTTTCTCTCTTTTTATTATTATTAATAGTATTACCCACATTTTAAAAGTAGGCCCTTATTTAAATTGTTGCTAACCTTTCAAATAATATGTTATTGAGACCTAATTTAAGATATAATATATTGTGATATTAAATTTAATAGTGAATCTCAATATTTTTTATAAACCCCACTTTCTATTCAATGGTCACAAATCATTGGGTCTCCACCAATTAAATCTCAAATTAGGTGTAACTAATATTATTGTTAATTTTCAGACACATTTCAAACATGTCCGAATATGTTTTGAACATATTAAAATATTTTTCTAATTTTTTTAAAATTATAATATAAAAGAAATATTGTTGATAAGATTGATTCGTAACTCTTTCAAATAATGAAAACATACAGGATCAATTAAAAGTGACAATAATCAATCTCATTCTTAATAATAAGTTTAATTATTTTCTATTTATTCATGTTATGCATATTGATTTTTAACCTTATTTTTTTACTAACTTTTAAGTATTAAATATAATTTCAATAAATATGAATTTATGAACTTCTACAGTCAATTGAAAAAAAAATTAAAACTTACTAAATATACTCACATTAAAAAATTTGTTCTATTCTCCTTCAAGGTGTTCTATTACAAAGTTCTGATGATACATGTTAAAATTATAAATTCATATAATTTACGTACAACTAATTTATATATTAAACACCTATCATTGGATTGTTATCTCCTTTTTGAGGGGT